>JAPEVC010000388.1:0-19131 GCA_027946555.1 Gnomoniopsis sp. IMI 355080 | reverse complement strand
GGAGATGAGCTGCTCCGGGGACTTTGACAGGGATGCATAGTACTTTCTAGGCCTTGTGGGGTGGGTTAGGCAATGTCGTCTAAAATGCTTGAGTCGCCAACCTTGCCCGAGTGCAAAGGCTGGCCAGGTGGGTGGGTGGGTGGATCATGGACGTCTGGTTGATGGGGATACTGTCAGTGTGCTGGTCATGTTGGCCACGTTGTGTCTTATTTTTCTATTCACATAATCCAGAAAAATTCATTGGTGACATGTCAGAATACCTCGTATTTCAACCGAGTATCGCAATCTTACCCTATTTGGACCGTTTGTATGGTTTAGGTTTGTGATCTGTCACATCGCTCGAAACCTTCCTATTCTTGTCACCCTGCTAAAGCTTGGACTTGGAAAAGGTTCCGCGGGTAAGGTGAAATTGTCTGGGAACAGGGAAGCAGGTGTTGTTCTCTATCAATGTTGGCATGCGAAAGGTGTTTTATGTTGCATGTATAACGTCGTTCAGACGTTTTCCCATCCGAACCTTTCGGCGCAACCACAGCAAGTCACAGTCGTCTGCTTTCTCTCCTTCTACATGATACACCCTCATGTCTTTGTTTTCGGAATAATGATGATTCAACCCCTGGTAGCTATCTCTAAAACGCCTAGTGTATGCTGTACATTTTGTTACAGATCCTGTCATGATTATGCTAATCTGTCAAGACCGATTGCTCTGCCATTTTCTTGTGGCGCGTTCTCTTTCTTATGTATCAGCTTCCACAACCATTGCGCAAATTTCACTGACGGCTCATCCACAGTCCTTGTCACAAATCCTGCCAACGCCAAGGTGGTTGGCAACAAGATGATATGTGGAAGCAAGAAAGCTGGCTCCAGGCCGAGAGGTCCTGCCCTCGGCAGTGGAAGCCTATTGATCCACCAAGCCAGCATCTCGCGGCTCTTCTCCTGACCTGAGACCCATCCTACTGCATGATACAGTCTGTCCCCCACAATGGCCAACACCGGTCCATGAACAAGGTAGAGTGAGAACGATATGTGGCCTAAATATTGGCAGAAGGGCCCCTCGAAGAATGACTTGAGCGATGGTATACGTGGAACCGCCACTACAATGCAGTTGGCGGCAATGGAGAGGAAGAACCACTTGGGGTCGAAGACGGCCTGGGGCTTGAGATAAGAGAGCCAATACCAGCCGGGATTTTGGCGGAGAATGTCCATATCATTCATGTGGGCTGGTACGCCTGAGAAATAGATTGCAACGACCAAGCAGGTGTACATTATGGCCTTTTTATGACGCTCGAGACGACGGAGGAACTCAGGGAACCCACTGTCAGGTTCTGACCGCCGTGCCAATAAATCGAGATCGGCTTGGAGCATGCCTGACATGAACACGGCACCATACCAGGCGTCGCATATGTACAGGAAGTAGATGATCAGGCCGACTTCGCAGAGAAGTCGTGCATTTGTCGTAGCGCGGGCAAGGGTGAGAGCAGCCAAGTAGGAGATGACGGAGCCACGCATCTCCAGCGGGATGGACCAGAGGTGACCGTTGTATGACGGCCAAAGCGACCCCTCCTTAAAAACGAAGCTGAAGTTCTTGAATTCGACATACCAATTCCAAACCTCTTCCAGGTAGGTGCTCTTGGGCTCGGCTTGCGGATTCCATAACCCAAACATGTGCCAGGACGTGACATAGACGAATGTTGTCACAATGAGCGGTAGATACAGCCTGAACCACCGGCGGAACAGAGCGGAAGCCACGACTTCATAAACGCGGAGATGTTGGCCGTTTTGCATAAGTTGTAAGGCCTTGACCGTGAGCACATAGCCTGAGATGACATAAAAGATGGCGACAGCAAGATGGCCTCCGGTGAAGAAAATGCGGACTCCATAGAAGGTGGCCAGATTATAGTTGCCTTGATACCCCCAAGCGTTCTCAAAGACACTGGGGGTCCTGCCAGCGGCCCAAGAATGCGACCATAGTTCGTGGTGGTGCCAGTAGACCAAGAAAGCAGCGAAGCCCCTCAGGCCATCCAAGTAGGCGGTGGGGCGCAAAGGCTTTGCATCCTTCTCGACGACCTTTGTGTGTCTCGGCGCCACAAAGCTCCTCAAGCCACGAAGCAGACTGGAAGGAATCAACATCTTGACGGGACGGGCCGTTGAGATTATGCGACGCAGCTGTGACCATGCGGAGCCTGTGGCATCTTGTACGCCGTCAAGAAGGCGGCCTTGGTGTGACGAGGTGTTTTGGAAATTTGACATGACGAGGATGGCTCAGTGGCTAGCAGTGAGCCATCGACGATGGATGAAGGATGGGATCTAGGCTGCTGTGTGGAAACGAATGAGAGAAAGAGTGGGCCCGGGTATAGCGGGACGGAGATGGTAAGTCAGGAGCCGGTGAGTCTGGGGCAAACAAAAAAAGGTTTCGTCCAACGGCGGCGGCGACGTCGGCGACAAGTACAGAATGGGGCGTATCTGAGGTGAGAAGTGATGTAAAAGGGGCTACTGTGTTAAATGGCCAGGATGGCTTATCGACATTCAGGGAGCGCGATAGCCAGCACAGCAGCAAAAAAATGAAGAGAGAGAAAAGAGCCAAGCAATGAATGAGTGAGTATGCACACAGTGAGTGGCGAGCCGTGTGTGTGTGATGTGTGTGTGTGTTGTGTGTCGTGTCGTGTCATGTGGAACTGTGTACCTGCTGTGCTAGGTGCGCAGGCTGTGCGGTGCTGTGCGCTGTGCTGGGTACTGAGCCTTAGGCAGGTACGCAGGGTGGGCAGGGTGGGCAGGGTACTTAGGTACGTAGCCGGAGGCTGAGAAAGGGCGGACCGAAGACTGGCTTGCTGCCAGGGACAATTTAAAGTATACTTGATACCTAATAAGGGTGGAAGGTGTAAGAAAGTCGGCCAAGGGACGCTGCTCCGAGACCAGAGCTGTCGCCCTAGCTTACATTACAGGCTTATTATTTGTTAGCAGAATTTCAGATACATGTGTTCATTTTCATCATTCAACAGACTGCAACACCCGAGCCTTGAAACGGCAACTTGTCAGGCTTGTCCCTACGCACGGGATATCCACCTTTTCAGACAGGCGTAAAAGCATCGCAGGAAACACCAAACGGTGCCAGGCTATCCAGGGCCAAAGTGCCCGAGTGGCTCATTTCTCAAGGCCACAGGCCGCCAATGCCAAGTCGCCGCTATGAGGGTCGAAGGGAATAAGCATGGCCCAATCTGGCATTCGATCCCCGATCAAGGGCGGCTAGTCAACGCGGCACTAGACTGTTTCGCCCGAGCTAGCATGCGACCTATGTGTAACCAATTATTAACATATCGGACGTACATGCTCATCTCCTCCACATGCGGCAACCCCCTTCCAGAAAGCGTGCCGCTTTGGGAGAGGAGAGCGCGCACCCATCATACTTGTCTTTTTTTGTGTTTGAGAAAAAGGGGAGAGAGAGAGAGAGAGAGCGAACGGCGAAAGAATAAGAGGGGAAGAGGCCTCGGGCATTGACATTCGGGAATACGTGCTTGGAATGGGCAACAACGAATAGACGAGAAAAGAAAGTCCAGGTCTTATTACGCAAGCTTGTGCGCGGAATACATTGACACAGCCCAGTGCATCCTCCACCTTTTTGCAGCACTCCAGCTGGGAAGGTGTCTTTGCTTTGGCCCATCTGGAGTTCCAATCTCACCGTGTTCCACCCGTAAGCGCGTTCTATCGCCGCAGTACTGTCCCTCGTCCACACACATACAGAACACACTAGGGGGAAACCTCGAACTTTGTCCCTTTTTATCTAACGTGCTGTGAACCCGCCGACGTTTTTTGGCAGATCGGGGCTTGGAGCCATGTTTGAAGATCTTATCACATGGTTGAATCGCCAACCTGGTCCGCCGAATAAGCTTTGGACGCGATTGGGTCGTGGCTGGCTGCTCCGACCCATGCCAACCCAGACACCGTAGGTATAGTACTGTACATGGCGAAAATTGGTGTACCGTACTATATAGTAATCTTCAATTTGCGTAATGCTACCCGCCGATCTGGCCTCGGCCTGTCTGCAGCGGGGAGCGGGCCTACCCCAGTACTTACTATGCAGTACATAGTTGGACCTACATAGGTACCTACCATCGTGCCTGGGGGCGACATGGGGGGGTTCAGCATTCCACTGAACACGCCTCTCTGGCACTTCGTTTCTGCCGTCTGCCAGCCCGTCGCCAGTCCGCCGCGAGTCTAGCCAGTCTGCCAGTGTGCATCGCATCTCCTCTCCGGACGAACTTGGAAATTGATGCTGCGTCTCACTTTGTTCCTTGATTCATTTGCAGCAACGAAGCGACCAATAGCACATGCCAATCCAAAGATAGTCCGCCACACGGTGTACTTTCATCCCAAGTCCTCGTGACACGGCATTGTTTGCCCCCCCTTTTTTTTTCACTCTCGTTTGCATTGCTCCTTGTTTCTGTTTTTATTTTTTATCTTTTATCTGTTTGACTACGGACGAGTACCTATCTACGCGGGTACCAAATATCGGGACCCCAGATAGTCTCTTTCTCTTTTTTTTTTCTCCGTCTGTCAATTTAACGCCCACTATACACTATACACTGTGCACGTTCACACTCTCTTACTCGCAGGTGGGCTCGGCCGCTTTCACTAATCGCTGCGCCAATCCTCCTCCACTTCCCTCAACCTCAACAACTAAATAATTATTCTCCCATCCTGCCCTTTTCTTTCCCTCTCCCCGTCTGGCACTCAACCTCGACACGCGGAGAACTGCCTGCACACTTTTTGAGCCTCTTCGAGCGTTGACCGTGCGGGAGCTTCGGGGGCTTTGTCAAACGGCGGCACGGCACGCGACAGCTCAGCGCAGCCCCAGAAAAAAAGAGGAAGCAGCCACCCGAGATGCTCAACATCGCGTCCTTCTCCCTGGGCTCTCCCCTTGCCTCTCCCAAGCTCAGCGGCCAGTTTCGCAACAGCATGCGCTCCTCAACAATACGGAAATGGCTTCCAGTCCTCGCCTGCGTTTGTTTCATCTTCGTCCTCACCCAGTTTGCCTTCCTCGACGGTCGCTCCGGCGAACAGAAGCAGCACGTCCAAGCGATTCAACACGTCCACAACCATATCAGCCCGCCCTCCTTGCCCTACGGCAACGAGTTTCCCCAAACCAGAAGCTCTCCCGACTCTGTAAGATCAGAATTCCCACCAAAGATATGGCAGACATGGAAAGTCGACCCGCTGCACTTCGAAGAACGAGATATTGAGGTGGCCCGGTCCTGGACCGAGAGGAATCCCGACTGGCGATACGAGGTGCTTACCGACGGCAACGACTTGCGCTTTGTCGAGTACCACTACGGCCCTGAAGGTTTCAATCGGCCAGATATTATTGCCTTCTACCGTGACGTCAAGGCCGCCATCATCAAGGCCGATTTATTGCGATATCTGATCATGTACGCCGAGGGAGGCGTCTACGCTGACATTGACGTCGAGGCCATGAAGCCCATGTCCAAGTTCATTCCTGAGCGCTACGACCACAAGGAGATCAACATGGTTATTGGCGTCGAGATTGACGAGCCCGAGTGGAAGGAACACCCCATTCTCGGTCCCAAATCCAGGTCCTTCTGCCAATGGACCTTCATGTGCAAGCCTCAGCTGCCCGTCATGATGCGCCTGGTCGAGAACATCATGGCTTGGCTCGTCGATGTTGCGCGGAACCAGAGCGTGCCGCTCGGCGAGGTCGTCCTCGACTTCGACGAGGTCATCTCGGGCACTGGGCCCTCGGCCTTCACCAAGGCCATCATCGCTCAATTGAACGAAGACAGGCTGCTCGAGAGCAATGCCGAGGGAACGCAAGCGGCCGAGATCACGTGGGACACGTTTCACGATCTGGACGAGTCCAAGCTCGTGGACCACGTCCTCGTGCTCAACGTGGAGGCCTTTGCCGCCGGGCAGGGACACTCGGACTCGGGTACGCATGACACGCGCCACTCACTCGTGCGGCATCATTACCATGCGTCCAACTGGCCCAGCAGGCACCCGCGGTACAAGCACCCCGCCTATGGGCAAGTCGAGGACTGCAACTGGAACAAGGACTGCGTGCACAAATGGGATGACAACGTCGCCAATTTCGAAAAGCTCTCCAAAGAGGAACAAGATCGTCTCATTGCCGACAGGGAGCGGGAAATTGCAGAACAGGAGGCCGAGGAGAGGCGAGCCAAGGAGGAGGAGGAAGCTAGGGCCAGGGAGGAGGAAGATGCACGGAGGAGAGAGGAAGAAGAGAGGATACGGCTCGAGGAGGAGGGAAGGAAGGTCGAGGAACTTCGGAAGGCGCAAGAAGAGGCACAGATCCCTCAGCCAAGCTCTGGAGGTTCTGTTTTCTATCACTGGTTTGGGTACATTGTGTTCTTTTCTTGCATCATTTACATAATCATGGCAAATGGGGGCCTGGAGCGTCGACGGGGCCCTGCTCTCCCGATGGCAGAGCCATTGAAAGCATAGAGGTCTCGCATTCCATCAAAATGCATTAGAGAGCGGGGGTTTTAATACCAGGTGCCAGGTTCTTTTTTTTTTTATATACACACATTTGTTTTTTATGTAAAGTACTTAGGGGAACGGGTCAATGGAAACGTTTAACGTCAATAAGTTATGCCTCTTTTTAGACCTCATCATCTGTTTGCATCTGCGTCGTCCAACAACATGGTCCACACCCACAAACTCGATCCACCCGCTCCACTGCCTTTGCTTGTGATCATGCAGGCCTCCCGACCCTTAGAGCGAACATGCAGAACACTTAAAAGCATTTCCGAGAGATGAAAGGTGATTTCTGCTCATGGTGAAGTGGCGAATAGATGAGCCATGTCACCCTGTTGTCTTGTTTATCTGATCTGGAAGCCTCCACATATCTATCCGCGGATACTGTGTGTCGTCATTTGTTGGGATGGGAGGCTCATGGCATGTTCCGTTTACCAAGGTACGACCTCGGGAGCCATCTGAACTTGGTTTCTCCATTTTTTTCAGATGGAGTCATTCACTGGTCTAGTCACGCAGTGAGCATTATCCATTTCGTCAACGGAGTCCCGGCAAGCAAGACCAATGCGAGTTGGTGAAACACTCTTGAAGGGCCAGTGAAAAAGCAACCAGCAAGGACAAGAAACATCTTGGATGACCTCTGGGGAGCGGGGCTTATGTCTCCAGATGTGTTCGCGTTACGGAAGTTGTTGTTCTGGATACAACGTTCATTCTCCCAGCCCACTTCTTCCCAGTCGTACTTTACATGCCTGTACGAACCTACCACCATTCGCTCATACTGTTCAAAGCTGCTCCTGTGGACATGATCAATAAACTTATCAGGGTTTAGTATGGGAAGTCAAGATAGCATGGCCTCCCTCTTCGTCATGTCAATCTCAGCCACTTGCGCACCGTTCAAGTTTCTCTTCCCCTTTCTTTGAGATACAGTCTAGAACAGAATTGAATCGCAACTATACTAATATTATAATATCTCCTCTATATACCATAGATCTTATGCGCCCAATCCCCCCATCCTTTACTATACAAGTTGACTTCGGGAGACAGCATGAATACCTATAACCACATCACATGATGTCCCCAGCCCCGGGCGACTTGTCATTGCTTTTGTCGATCACAGCTGCCATTCTTGATTGAATGGGTTAAACTGTGTTCATCTTATCAGATATCTCTTCCTCAAACCCCCTGTTGTGGGCAGTGTGTAGGTAGCTCACCTGTTGATCGCTGGGATTATTAGGATCGAAATCCGGCACAGGCGTCTGGTTGGTAGGTTCGGGAGGAGCAGTCATATTCGCAGCCGCCCAATTGTACAAGTCAGCATCTGTTGAGCCCGCAACTTGGCGAAGCCGGTTGATCTTGTCTTTGCACCAGTCTAGTAGTACTTGACTGTCAATCCGTTGGCGTGGCTCCTCGGCTGCAACAACGTCTTGGTGATTAGTGGACGGAATTTCTTCTTCTTTTCTTTGGCTGTTTATCATTACGACGCATTGCACCAAGATTTGCAACCTTTTGAGAGATAGAAAGGCACAGAGAGAGGGAGAGAGAGAGGGGGAGAGAGAGAGGGCATAAGGTAGCTTACCCAGGCACGCTAACACTGTTTGTCGAAGCTCTCGATCGACAATGCCATATTTGCTATCATCTAGAATATCTGCGAACCAGGTGAACCACACAGCGCCGTCTACTCGTGGTACTGGGTTGACGACTAGCCTTGCATGCGTTGGCGCCTGGGGTAATGCACCTGTTATGCACGACCACAAAGTCTTGCATGCGCATCATGTTAGTCTTTCTATATTTGTCTCGAGGGTGCAGGGTACATTTTGCAAGCACACTCGTGTACATAGAAAGGTACATAACGGGAACTACTCAAGATTCTCCCGCCGACTTACCAGACCAACATGATAAATGTTAGACGCAGGACCATAGTGACCCGCAACTTGTCCATATGTATCAATGTTATCTTCAAATGGATGGGTGTTCACATAGTCCCAATCCTGCGAGAATTGTTCCTATGTTGAAGTTAGCCTAAGGGACCCTCCTGAGACCTGCCGTGTTCTTTGGCAATTCTGCCATGATGGCCTACCGGTAAGAAAAACCTCGGTTTCGCCTTGCGCCGTAAACTCCATATGTGGTTACTAATGATTGATATCAGTACCGATTCGCTTTGAGCATGTTGATGCCGTTTCTTTCAGGGCAGAGGACCGCAAACTTACATGGCGTCGGCCTCGTCTGTGCTGGTTGGTATGGGCGATGCCAACCCAAAATCCGAGACCTGTTTCTTTTGGTGAGCTGACTTGACCCGCTTAAAGTCACAAGTATAGAAGTGGTATGTATACCTTGAGAATAGGCATGAGAGTATGCTCAGGTTGAGCCACCGTTTCTGCTCCGCCAAACAATACTGCAAAAGTCGACTTTAGCGTTTGCATTATATGTCTGTGACGAAATTGTATAGGACTTCTACTAGAACCAATCACTCACAGTTTGATGGTTCAAAATCGAAATGCACGACCGGTCCATGATCTGGCACGGGGTTTCCATCACGGTCGACGTTGAGTGGGTGACGCAAATCATTGCAAGCAGTGGCCACTATAATATGAATCGATGTGTTGTCAGCCATGGGGGTATTTTACCTTTCTTTAGGTAGGGAGGTACTCTGACTTACAGCAATGAAGTATATGAAGAAGCACTCGATCTGGTAGAGGTCGTCCTCGGTCTGCCCGCAGGCCAACTGCGCATTGTAGAATCACAAAGTCAGCTGTAAGTCGAAGGACTTAGAGGAACAACAGGTGTAGGGCATTTGGAAGAGGGATCATAATTCCTCTATTGTCCGTAACAAGTAAAGACTAGCACAGCCGTTTACTTGGAGGAGATGGAATGGGAAGGGGCGAGTCGCTTACGTGGATCGTTCGCGGTAGTCACCGGCTCAGAAAACTTCTTTAGCAGGCTTGATAGCGACCCAAACTCAGCGAACTCAAACATGATCATACGGCTCTCTGCACCCCGAAGTGCGCTGTCCATAGCATTTTGCATGTCGCCCTGAGCCAGATCAACCCCCAGCTGCCGCTGTAGAATGTGGTCGCGTCCTCGAAATTGCTAAATGCCAAAAAGAACCGGTTATGATAAGTACCAAGTGAAAAGAGGTAATTTTGGAAGGGGAATAGACATCACAATCGCCTTACCAAACTCATTATTCTCTCGTTGTTGAAATTCTTGCTCGGCGAGAGGGCCATCTTTGCCACGACCCTCCTCCACCGACCTGTCGCGTCTTTCACGTAGAAAAGAGTCGCTAAACCCTCCCCTCCCCAGCCGAGTGTTCTGTAGTAGCGGAAGCCCTATAACACAAAGCTATCAGTGCCTCTTCTGTCTTTCGGCCTTCACGGCGTTATCGACAATCGTGAGGGAAGTTTCCCACGCTCAAAAAGGCCAGCAAAAAGCACATACCAGCTTAGATAAATGACGCGTAGCCTGATTCACGGTTTTCCTGCCCTGTCGCTTCGTCGCACTATCAAGAGTAATCCTCTGTGACAGCGCGGAATACAGGATCCTCTCATCATGGAGTTCGGCCGCCTCTGCCACAGTGGCTCCATGAGGAGGGTAGACAAACCCGTAGTGCCGGGGCCGGGCATACCGAGGTGGTCGCTGCCGCCATGGCTGGGGCCGGGTAGGATCTAGTAGGGCTGCTATTTGTCGATCTGATCCTTCGGCGTTGATGCCACTCCTCAGATTCGAGAATTTGATGTGTAATTGAGCTTGTTTGCGTCTAATGTCAGTCATCGTGAACTCGGTGCCCGTGTCCGATTTTTTTTCCCCGAGACTTCTGTTAAGAATGGATAGTGGCTGACACAGTTTTCCGTGCATCAGGTATATATATGGACAAAGACGTTGCCAGAGCCGAGCTCGAGTGATATTCCAAAGCATTTTGCTTGTCCTCGTCCGGAAATGGCTGGGTGAACAGCGCACAAAGAGACTGCCTTGTTGTCTGCTAAGACCGCTATTTTTGGAAAGCTAAATTGTGTTCTTGCAGTGTGTTAAAAGTACACAGGTAGGTAGCAACTGGCTTACGTTTAGCCCTAAATGTGGGAATACATCCAGCGGGCAGTCGGTGCTGAACGGGCTCTGCAAGACATTAAAGAAGGTCCTGTTCGACCACCCAATTGTAAGACCCAGCCATGGATGCAAGATACGCAGCCTTGGCTCACATGTCGTAAGAATCAGGGATTGTTCAATGTAGGCATGAATTCTAAGCAAGGTACTGTTTATCCATATGTGAGAAGCTTCCAGCTACGCCCGTAGCAATACTCGATGAGTAGCTGTGCTTACAGTCTTTCGTTGATCGCCCTGAAACTTCAGTCCATTCCAAACGCCTCGCTTATGTGAAGAACAACCTTGCGTCCTTTCAGTATGCCAACAAAAGCCCAAATCAATGTGTACAAGTCTGGCCGTGGCCAAGACTGGAAACCCGTTGTGGGTGTACTCAAGGTACCCATCCGTTTAGTTTACCCATCCTGCAACGTAGCTTTGACTCCATATAATCGATCGATCTCCGCGTAGAAGCCTACGACTAATCACCGTCTGGCTGAATCATCCTGGTATCACCTTCACTGGTGAAAACCATGTTCTTCCAGTGCTTCAGGATGCGTTCTTCGACTGTCCACCCTGAGAATCCTTCGCCTTCTCCTCGTCTGGCCGGAAATCGTCCCACCAGTTATAGGGCAAATCCGACGTACTCGTGTATCCAGGCCAGGTAGGCATGACATCCTTGATTGGGTGTAAGAGCATAGCCTGCAAACACGGGCGCCCATGCTCCTTCTCCCATGGTTTCCCGCCAATACCTGCATCGACATATCCCAGCCAGTTGTTGTACATTCGCTGAGGCGGCACTGCTCGGAAGTACCACGAGGTGCCCTGGTGACGATGCTCGAGGCCCCAGCCCGCGGCACTGCCAGGGCCACCGGCCACGCCGTTTGGTCCCGGGTTGAACCATTTCTGCAGACTCTGTGCTGGAAATGGGCGGTCCATGAAGACTGGCATGGGCGCGAAAATTGCCTTGAGGCCGTGGAGGAGAGCAACGGTATTACCAGCCATCTCCGAGCCTACGTGATTGCCCTTGACATTTTCGTCATGCATTGCCTCCACGAGACGCCGCGACAGTCGAGACTGAGTGACGATCGTGGTGCGTCGAGGCAGATCTGTCGAGTTATGATTGGTGTCATTATATTGCCACACTTGGTCCCTCAGAATCCAGTTGCTGTCGACTGGGTCGAACATCGGAGATAGAGTGATGAGATCGGCCTCCTCGCCCACTCCCCATTCGTAGTTGTCCATGCTTGGCGAGGACACAGGCGGCTTGGGACCAACGGGTTTGATAAAGGGCAAGTCGGTTGGACCCCAAATTGAATTCTTGCCGGAAACCTTCTCCACCATCTTTCGGAACGTGGTGTCATAATCACCGTGGAGCTCGGGTATGTAGTAGCGCTCATTCCGCTCCCACATGCCCTTTCTCGGTTGCTTCTTCGCAAATTCCTCGAACTTGGTCAGCATGTCATAATGGTGGCCCAATACGCGAGAATCCATCTCCCAGTTCCAAACATAGTCGAACTCCGTATGCTCCCGCATGAACTTCTGCACGGACAACCACTGGGCGTTGTGGACCGTCGCTGCATCTCCTTTGTTAAGGAGAGGATACATCTCTTCCACCTCGTAGCTACCCCAGAGAATGGCCATGTCATGGAATTCCTTGGGCACCTGACTTTGTAGCACGTAGTCGTACGTCGCTTTGTCCCACAGGGCAAGATCCTCAAGATTATCCTTGACCTGGACAAGCAGATAGACCTGATATTTGCCACCCGTGCGCAACGAAAGCTCCGTAATCATCGCTCGGATGACCTGTTTCTCGTTGTCGGTGTATTGGCGTCCTGTGTAGGACCGGAGTAGTACAGCTGTCCTGTATTCTGCAGGGTTTTGGGGACGGATGTTTGGCAGGCCGTAACTTGCAGAGCCAGAGGATGGGGCCTGTGGGAGAGCACGTTTGCTCATTGACGCCTGTTTCTGCCTTTTAAGTTCCTCCTCACGGGCTCCACCCCCAGACGCGCTCATTGCAGCTTCGTATCGGTCGCCATCGGTGGATTTGGCCGACTTCTGAAACCGAGCCTTGTTTTTGTCAGCACACTCTTGCTGCAGCTTGCCCCATCCGACTTGGGTCCAGTCCAGCTTCTTTCCCTCGGCTTCCCATTGATATTGCAGTCCATATTGGCCCAATCTCGTGTCTCTTTCGTAGCACAAGTTGGGGTCGATGCCAAATAACTCGTAGCTCCCGAAACTTGGGGCGGGGAATCGCTCGGGTCGCCCTTTGAACACTTGTATTTCTCTGTGCTCACGGCCGGCGGGCCCATCGCATGGTACAAAGTCGGCTCGGTGTTGCTCCTTCCAGTCTTCGCTATCATAATCAGGATACGGATTAAAATAGTATGGCTTCTCTTCTGTCTCAAAAGCTGTAGATTCGTTGGAAAGCGTGAGTTTCGATTGGGTTTCGGGTAGGAGCTTGTCTTTGTTGGTTAAAGTGGAAAGGGTGTTGCCGTATATAGCGTCAGCGCCGGGCAGTCTGTCATAAAGCCAGCTTTGTTAGAAGCGCCGATCCGCCATCAAGGGAGGAAAGCAATTCCTTTCAACAACTCACAATCCAGTTTCATTCCACTCCTTGGAGAACTGCCACCTGGCGAGGTTGTCGTTGTAATCCTTCGACTTAGGCTTCCCTTTGCCTTTTGGGGGCCTCAGCAATCCCCCGCTGTAGTCAACATACGAGAAGGTATCGCTCATGTCGGACGTCCAAGGAATGACACGGTAGCCGCCACCAGAGGAGGCGCTCAGCAGCAGAGAGCAGACGAACATGCTGGCCAAGGCAGAGTAGATGAGGCTCCTGGACCTCCAGAGGAGGCGGCGAGATTGCCTGAGCATGGTGACGGAGGCAGCGCGGACCCTAGCTTTGCTGTCTTGAGCAGGATCGGGAAAGATGGTGGGCAGTGCTATCTTTTTGTCCTCCCGCATGGTCGTCAATAGGCCTGTGGACGACGCCTGATGATGGGTTGTTCAGCGAGGGTGACGAGCGCAAAGCATCTCCGTGGTGATGTGGGAACAGAGGACACTGTGAAAAAGCCAGGTAATTCGCGGTGGCAGGTATGGGGTTGTGATAAATTGGGTGAGTGGCAATCGTTGCCTATTTCTTGGGGTTTGCAGCGCGGTCCCTCCTTGTTCTTTTGCGGGTCCGGTATTCGTGACGATGTTGGTGCGACGAGATACGGCCAAGTGTTGTAATGGAGGGTGCGACAGTAGGAGTTGAGGTCGAGGATAGTAGGTCCGTGGTGAGTTCAAGGTTTGACTGTGAAAATAAAGTAGGATGTGCTACTATATGGAAAACGAGCGACGTAGTACGTCTGCGATTGCGCAAGCATAGGTTGGCAATCCAGGTCCGGCGGGTTGCAGTCGGGCGGAGATATTGCGGGTGGGACGCTGGGAAGTGTGCCAGAGTTGCTTCGCCACGACGGCAAAAACAGGCCGGGCTTCCTTATACTAGGAGTGGCATATACCTGGAGTGCGCCAGGAAGGATGCAGGCCCCGCGTCTGTTCCAGAATGATGAACGACCTTCAGGTTTGGAAGTGGAGGTTTCTACTGAATTTAAACTGTCAAAAGTCCAACTAAAGAAATGAGAGACAAGCCATCAAGCAAGGAAGGGCATGATGGAATTAATGACAGCCTTGAAAACTGACTGATGAGCTGACCTCATGCAGCACTAGCTTAAGAAAAGAATCAAAAGAATTTAGGTAAGAGAGATTGAGAAAGAGAGAGGGGGAGAGAGAATGTGTGAGCTAATAATAAGGTTGTCCATCTCGTCCGCTCTGACCAGTGATCAGGGAAGGAAAGGGACGGACGAACTATGGAATTGCTCCAGTTTGTTTTCCCACCTGCAGACAGCCGACCACAATACCAGACACCACCTAAACTATAAGACTGCCTAAAGTACGTAGAAATTCAAATTTCCATCTGCAGGTACCGCAGCTTGTTTTAGTCGGCTAGACGCCACATACTCGCAGACTCGCTCTCAGCTTGCAGCCACGGCACCACTCAGACCTCTTGTAACTATGGTGTGTATTGGCGTGTAAGGTGTGCCGTGCTCTCTCACATCACAGGGACCTGAGCAAAATGTCTTGGCACAACGCTTATTGCGAACCCCTGGAGCCGGCCTTGTTTTTAGCCTCTTTAGCCTTCCCGCCGGGGAGGCCGTTTCAACTATCAATCTGTCCTTTGTCCTGCACATACTAAAATAGCCGACTGTTGCTTAGTGGAATCAATTTCTTCTCGGCCCGCCGTACATTAACCGCGGTGCTGCTATCCGCGCTGTCACATTTATTGATGTCGTTCTCTGCAAGGGCGAGCTGGCTTACCTTGGTATCTACGCAGGTGTAATCTGCTATTTTCGGGCCAGACACATGACTCTTACTCAAGACACAGCCCTCTGCTCTCGCAAACGAGCCACGGACCACCTCTTGTGCGTAATGAACATGCACATTATATTCTCCGTGCCATCTTACACGAGATCGATGGAATTGCGCAGCATGTCGTCCGCTCGTGTACAGCATTCTGTCCTTCGTGACACGGACCACAAACTCAATTTCACTTGCTGGACTTCTTGGCTTCACCTGTCCTGCATGGCATGACCTGCGTCCACTTGCGACAGATGCATGTATGTTTCATTACTGTCAACATTTTAACGGCCACCCACCCGGCTACCAAGACACGGGCCCCCCAATTGGGTTTCTGGTCTCACTCTCCTGAAACGCCGCTAGCCCGGCTGGCCTGGCAGCCTAACAATTGAAGCCCGGCCCAGCCGTATTGTCGGGTACGCTTGGCTCACTTGCCCCCGGATCCGAGCACCGCCGGACCGCTTGGGGGCCGACTCCTTTCGACTTGACCCAAAAAGATTGCGGTGCGGTGCTCTTAACATCTGCTGCAGACTATCTCGAAAGCCTTTCTAACACACCTCATAGCATCGGATGCTGCGTCAAGAAGTCTTTTCTGTGGCTTCCGCAAGGAATTACGGACACAAAGCCGGCTCCGCCTCTGTACTGACATCGATTTGCGGACCCATTGAAATATGTGACCATTCCTCAGTAATGGGAAGGTTTCCCGTCCTTCGATTTCGTGAACGAGTCCTGGGGAGCCTTCTCGATCTGGCTGCTAGTGCTGATGCGCTCAGTGCTGAGCGACGATCTGTCCTGGCCCATCCTGCATAGTCCTCGGCCAGATTCACCACAGCCTGTACATATCCTTCCCGTTTTGGAGTCGAACCATCACACCAACTGCACGATATGGCAAAGAGCAGAACTGCTGCATAGTTTCGTTGGCAGCGAAACTGTTCACCGCCGTTATGCATCATGAGGTGGACTTTGGACGCGACCAATGCCCATTTTGGAAGATACGCCCAAGATATCCAGCAACTTTTGGGAATGGGGGCTGTGTATCGTCCAATGGCAGGTCTGCTGCACAAGAATAGCCGATCATTACCAAGATGGTTCGGTGGGATTCGTTCTACAGCTGCACGCAAAGAGCTGCACGAAGGGCAGAGCCAGGTCGCTTGGATCGTTGCATGACGCTGGCCTCGATTTGGCTGGGAGCAACAGCGTTTTTGAATCGTTTGATAAGCTGGATAATAATGCAACGAAAGCTCACAAGAGAATGTCCTCGACAACCTCGCACCCCTCACGCTCTCTCCAGCAGAGGAGGATTGGAAGGAGGGGGGCTGCTTTCTTGGTTTTTATTCCCCTCGCAGAGCATGGTAACATACCTACCTAATTACCTAGGTACATACATAGGTTGGCTGTGTAGCCTCTACTACCATCGCAGCGGTGTTGAGTAAAGCCATCCATGCTCTGTGTACGCAGAGTGTTGGTAACCACTCTCCAAGTCTTTTCAACTTTGTGCGGTCCAATGCAAGATGTCAGTACTGAGGACATTCCTTGTTGCCAGCACACTGGTGCTCTCCACCCGTAGGCGCCCCGGCTTGGACTTAATGCGTGCCTTCGGTCGATGTTGTAACGTTGTGCTATCAATTATATGGCGCATTACCTACAGCATCCGTTGAGGCGGTCGTCGACTATTTGTAAGGCAGTGCGTGTGATGATGACCGTCGTGCCATGAGTCCTCTATGAGCACAATGGCGGTCACCAAAACCAAAAAAGGCCGACCAAAAACAAGGTTATTCGACATTACCAACTGGGCACAATGGATCTCCAAATTGGTGTGTCTCGATCTCCGATCCATAAGCGAGGGTCCTCTACTGCACGTTGGTGGTTCCTGTCGAGTCTGCGCCAGCAGCACCCACCCACAATGCGCAAAAGTGCCAAAATCAGCACCCAATCGCTTTCGAAGCGTTCGGGCGGTGAAACAGACCTCTGCATGAAGATACCAGAGGGGTATAGAAGTATACCGTGAACAATTCGATGCTCGTCTGTGTGCCTCCTTGCGGCCAAGTTGTGAGCGATTCTTCACGATGGGCAATACTCACACCGCGCCTGTGCTTGACGTTCTGTATCGAAAGAGGCGGTGGTGCTCTCGTGCGCCTTGGAGAAGGGCCTTTGATAGCGATGGCTCTGGGGTATATAACCTGAGGCACGATCATCAGCCTCGAGAGGAAATGTAGTGCATTCGAAGCAGAGCCAAGCAAACATTCATCACAGATCCAGCCACAGCTGTTGTATATTATATCATGCCTCGCAGCAGCACGCCGTCAGCGGTATTGACAGAGGATGCAGAAGCTAGGTGAGCACTATTGTCCCGAAGGCTGACCGATGACTTCGGCATATGATATATGTGCTCATGCGAAGGAAAAAAAAACAGGAGATGCTCAGGAACGTCGATACCTTTTACAAGATACATGTCAGAGCATCCCACGGCCACCGAGAGGCTTAAATTCACGTCCAACCCGAGCCATTTGACGAGCGAGGCGGAACGGGAGAGTAAGACGAAGACCAAGCTCAAAACCTGGGAGCAGGAATGGGAACGCGCTGGTGGTCGCAAGTGATTATGATGAACAGATACGATGATTGGGATGTACAGTACTATGTATGGAGTTACGAGAATCCTCATGCGGGTCCTTGAGGCAGCTAGACTAGGGGAATATAGTGGAAAAGGACAGACGCCTTCTAAGTGCAAGATGCCGCCAATCAAGTAACTCACAATTGTTCGTGATACCAGCCGCACTGGCCGCAGCAAGGTCTAATAAAGGCTTGTCTTGTCATTTGTGAGCACATCGGGGCTTGCTAGGCGGGTGGGCCCGCCCCAACGACGGGATCCCCCATATTTGACAGCCCTGCTGCCCTGCTGCCCTGCTGCCCTGCTGCCCTGGCAGCCTGGCCCGCCTGGCTCGGGAAAAGTAAGGCTAGACCGGAAACAGCAAGCAGCTTCCCCGGGCACCCGGGGATTGGGGTACCTGCCACTAGTGTCCCGCTGTTGTGGTGGAGACTACTGGGCTCTCTTTTGGTTGACCGCCATCGAATCCTCAACACATACCACTGATGTTTGTTGTTGTTGAGGAACCATCCCTAGCATGTATGTGAGTCAGTACCAGCCACGAGTACATCTCTGGTGATATAATTTGGCATGAGCCTACTATGCTTTGCCTAGTAAGATGGAAGTATAGCGACGCACTGGTGTACGGACTGTACGTACAACAACACGACACGTACGGTACCTGTTCCCCAACTCTAATCAACCCATGTGGTGCTTGTACCTTTCTCCTGTCGATCTACCAAGACACAATACGAAAGCCACACGCAGCTGATGAGAGGCTTGCATGGCTGAGGAATAGATAACTATCCATGTATCTAGGTAGATACCAGCATGCATCTGGGGTCAGACAAAGAAGTCAACCAGGAGTTCAAATACCACCTTCCTCTGCTCTATCATAGGCCTCTTCCACACCTCCCTTTTTCCTTTCTGACCTGCCCGCACCATCTGCGCATCCCCATCGAACCACTTGCACAGCTACAGCTTACCAGCTTACCGCACAACGGACATCCGACAATCGTCTCCGCTCACCCCCTTAGATAAACCAAACCCCCAATCCTCCCGGGAATCAGTCCCAAACTTCTTTCTATTCCATCATCTCCAATCGTCCTTGCGCCATTTGACATTGCTTGCTGTCCCATTATTCCCAATCCAAATCCATCTCTCCAAGAGTCTATACATTCGGCTTGGTCAGCCCCTGTTTCTTGATCCATATCGCCTATCATGACCCGCGTGACACCCCTCCCTCGCCAAATCGCCAACCTCACCCGCTCCCTGGGAAGCACCGTCGCCGCCCCGCGCAACAGCCAACTCCTCAACTCCCGCTCCATTGCTGCAAAGGTCCGCAAGGAGCTCGAGCATGGCATTGCTGACGTGCCCGCTTCCGAGGTACGTTGCTTTTCCCAAACCAGACATTTCGGTTCCCGACGCCCGTCGGTCACTCTTATCTCTGTCTCTCTGTCTCTCTCTCTCTCTCTATTGTCCTTATCAAGGCACACGGAGGTCTATCAACCTCCGCCATCCCACCTACCTACACCTACCCTAGCCGCCAAGCTAACCGCTCCCCCCGCCCCCCACAG
>JAPEVC010000387.1:0-19290 GCA_027946555.1 Gnomoniopsis sp. IMI 355080 | reverse complement strand
CTCCCACCCCCTCACAGTCATCCCCTGATTTCCGACGCTACACTTTCAATATGTCGATGCTTCCTCCTGAGATTACGGCCGAGCTGGGCCAGCTCATTGTGGGCCTGCAGTCTCCCAATAATGACATCCGCACCCAGGCCGAGGAGGTCCTCGCCAATAACTGGACCAACACGCGTCCTGAGGTCTTGCTCATGGGTCTGGCCGAGCACATCGCGGGATCCCCAGACGCAAATGTCAGATCCTTTGCCGCCGTCATTTTCCGCAAAATAGCCTCCAAGACGCGAAAGAATGAGCAGAATCAGATGACAGAGATGTTCGTCTCCCTCGCCAAAGACCAGGCCGCCGTTATAAGACAAAAGCTTCTCGAGTGCCTCGTCAACGAGGGCGACAAGCAGATTAGGAACAAAATCAGCGATGCTGTCGCTGAAGTTGCCAGACAGTACTCGGACGTTGGTACGTAGCCCGGCTCTGCAATTGCCTCCAACTAGCATACTAACATGCAAATAGACGAGCCTTGGCCCGAACTGCTCACCGTTCTCTTTCAACTGAGTATTGCTGACGAGCCTGGTAAGCGCGAGTCTGCCTTCCGCGTCTTCAATACTACTCCCGGTATTATCGAGAAGCAACACGAGGATGCTGTCGGCCAGGCCTTTACCAAGGGCTTCAAGGATGACGAAGTTGGGGTACGTCTCAATTCGATCAACAACTCCGGTCAACACTGACAAAATTCGCAGGTGCGTCTCGCAGCCATGGAGGCGTTCGCGTCCTTCTTCCGAAGCTTGCCAAAGAAGAGGCAGCAAAAATACTTCCCCCTCGTCCCGGAGGTCCTTAATATCCTTCCCCCTATCAAGGAGAAGCGGGATGGAGACGAACTCAGCAAGGCTCTGGTCGCGTTGATAGATCTTGCCGAGGCTGCTCCGAAGATGTTCAGACCTTTGTTTGCCAACCTGGTACAGTTCAGCATTTCAGTCATTCAAGACAAGGACCTGAACGATATCTGCCGGCAAAATGCCCTGGAGCTCATGGCCACATTTGCCGACTATGCGCCGTCAATGTGCAAGAAGGACCCTTCTTTTACAAACGACATGATCACCCAGTGCTTGAGCTTGATGACGGATCTCGGAGACGAGGACGATGTGCAAGACTGGCTCGATGCCGACGATGTATGTTCCGCTCATGACCTATGCGCTGTATGAGGTTGGCTAACACTCTGCAGCTTGACCAAGAGGAGAGCGACCAGAACCACGTTGCCGGGGAGCAATGCATGGACCGACTAGCCAACAAGCTCGGAGGTCTTACTATCCTCCAACCCACATTTAACTGGCTCCCGCGCATGATGCAGTCTCAGTCCTGGTCTGACAAGCATGCCGCTCTGATGGCGATTTCGGCCATCTCGGAGGGATGTCGGGACCAGATGGAGGCCGAGCTCAAGCCGGTCTTAGACTTGGTCGTCCCAGCTCTGTCAGACCCGCACCCTCGCGTACGATGGGCGGGCTGTAACGCGCTTGGCCAAATGAGCACGGATTTCGCGCCGACCATGCAAAAGGAGTACTACGATGTTATTCTCAAGGCTATCATTCCCGTCCTCGATTCCCCCGAGCCTCGCGTCAAGTCGCATGCCGCCGCTGCCCTCGTCAACTTTTGCGAGGAAGCCGAAAAGACCGTTCTTGAACCATACCTTGACGAGCTACTCTCGTCTCTGTACCGCCTGCTTCAATACGACAAGCGCTATGTCCAAGAACAGGCCCTTTCCACGATTGCCACAATTGCAGATGCCGCCGAAGCGGCGTTCAGCAAGTACTACGATTCCTTGATGCCCCTGCTCTTCAACGTCCTGCAAATGCCGATCGACAAGGACACGCGCCTTCTCAAGGCCAAGGCTATGGAATGCGCTACCCTGATTGGTCTTGCTGTCGGCAAGGAGCGTCTGGGCGGGGATGCCATGAAGTTGGTCCAGCTTCTAGCAAGCATTCAAACGAGTGTCACGGAGGCCGACGATCCCCAAGCAACGTATCTCATGCACTGCTGGGGTCGTATGTGCCGTGTGATGGGAGCTGAATTCCTTCCATATCTGCCGAATGTCATGCCACCTCTGCTGGAGCTTGCCAAAGCCAACGCGGATGTTCAGCTCTTGGAGGATGAGGAGCAGGTAGAGGCTTTGCAGCAGGAAGAGGGCTGGGAACTTGTCCCTATTAAGGGCAAGATGATTGGCATCAAGACGAGCACGATGGATGACAAACACATGGCCATCGAGCTTCTTGTCGTTTATGCCCAAGTCCTTGAAGGCAACTTTGCCCCCTACGTCGCCGAGGTCATGGAGAAGATTGCTCTACCGGGCTTGGCGTTTTTCTTCCATGATCCTGTCAGGTTCATGTCCGCTAAGCTGGTGCCTCAACTTCTCAATTCATACAAGAAGGCCTACGGTAATCCGTCGAACGAGCTGGCGCAGCTTTGGGCGGGCACGGTGGAGAAGCTGTTGGAGGTGCTTACCGCGGAGCCTTCTATCGACACACTTGCTGAGATGTACCAATGCTTCTACGAGTCTGTTGAGTGCCTGGGTAAGGACTGCCTCACAAATCAACACATGGAGCATTTCATCAACTCAGTACAGTCGGCTCTGGAGGACTACAAGATCCGTGTCGACCAGCGTGCGGAGGAGAGCGCTGGTGTCAACCCGGAAGATGTCGAAGACGAAGCGGAAGAGCTGCTCATGCAAATCGAAGACGACCAGACTCTCTTGTCTGACATGAACAAAGCTTTCCACTCCATCTTCAAGTACCACGGTGCGGCATTTTTGCGTCCCTGGGAGCGACTCATGGCGACGTATGAGAGTTTCCTCAACAACGCCTCGGATCCTACGCAGCGCCAGTGGGGACTTTGTATAATGGACGATGTCTTGGAGTACTGCGGACCCGAGTCGATTCACTACGCCAACTATATCATGACACCTCTTATTGAAGGATGCCGTGACCCATCGCCTGCGATTCGGCAGGCCGCGGCCTATGGTATCGGTGTAGCAGCACAGAAGGGTGGCCAGGCCTGGGCACAGTTCCTCGGCGGCTCGGTGCCAGCTCTCTTCCAGGCCACACAGACCGAAGATGCTCGCAGCGACGACAATGTGTATGCCACGGAGAACGCTTGTGCGGCGATTGCCAAGATTCTGCACTTCAATTCGAGCGCTGTGCCAAATCAGGAACAAGTAATCGCTGAGTGGGTGAATACCCTCCCCGTCACGAACGATGAGGAGGCTGCACCATATGCGTATGCATACCTGGCTGAACTAATTACCAAGTAAGTCCATCATTCAATGCTTTATTTCACTAGCAGCTTGCAAAATATATCTCTCGTTCTGGTTTTCCTCGCCACTTTACTAACAAAACCCATCACAGGCAACATCCCGCTGTCGGACAACGACCAGCAGATGTCTTTGTTCACGTCGCCAAGGCCCTCGAAGCTCAAACCTTGACCTCGCAAACCGCTCAGCGTGTTTGCGCCGCGGCCAAGATTCTTCTCCAGGCCACCAACACGGACCCAACTCCACTCCTCCAGCAATTCCCGGCTGATGCTCAACAAGTCATCATGAGCTATTTCAACTAGAAATCGGGATACACAATGGCGAGCACGGGTCGACTGATCATTGCCCCAAGAAAGGTGCCGCTGTCACCACTGGCACTTTGGGTTGAGTGAGGATTTGGGTCAAATAGACTTGAGGGACGGCTTTTTGGAACGGTTCGGAACAGGATCACACAGAGAGAGAGAGAGGATTCAAAGAGCGGACTGAATGTGTTGCTTCCCCCGTGCGACAAAAGAGCTGAGAGACTCAATTCAACATCTCCGATGGTATTAACGAACGAAGAGGGACATAAGCCACACACAACACACAAAGAGTCGGGAGAGTGAGTGAAAGAGATTTTCCTCTCTCTCTGACCGACAAGAAACCGTAGTTAGAGATATGCGAGATACCACACCAACAGATTAACCTTCTTTTCTTGCAGCCGCTATTCGTGTAATGACTACTGATCGGGGGAAAAGGCCCCTAATACGCATTACCTGCCTGGTAGGATATCATTCGAGCGAGACACAGCCCAAGTGTTGGCTCGGTGGTTTTGCACGTGGTGGTGCGCTGGGTCGTAGCAGTCGCAATAGCAGGGAACTCTGCAGCTTGCAAACCCGTCCGACAGCAGGGTCTCCTTCCACGTATTCTGTGGTTACACGTTCCCAGATCCGTATTCTATTGCGTGAGTATTTTTCAAAGGTAATAAATAATTGTTCATAAAGATATCTTGTATTCGGCGCGGGCTTAGGTGGACGAGAATTGATCCATTCTGGATGCGCATCAACTTGCTTTGTTTGATTGGGTGTATTTTGAGAGGGGGGGGGGGTTGGAGCATGACAGTGTTGCGGAACGATACATAGGAGTTCGTTGTAAGTTGAGATATTTGGCGCGAGGTAGACATGTTTGGAGGATATCTATTCCCGCAAATGATGCGTACCTTTTCGAGAATTCATGCGCTTCGGAGAATATGTAAAGCTGAACCCGTCGGCCGAGCCATCTGCCCTTTCAGACACTCCAGAAGTGCACATTGAAATCACCAATAGGGATTTCGCTGACAGATGCTCTAGGAGAAATTCCTGCAGGAGACGGAGTGTCCAAAATTGCGTCTATTCGCGTCGTGGTCTATGAGTTCCGGAAAATCACACCCAAAAAGGCATGTGAAGTATCATGTAAAAGATCGCTGCCACCATGATGCTATGTACGCCCTGCCATGCGACAAGTTCCTGCTTAATTACAGCCCATAACGAGGAACAGTACAAAAGCCTCCCCGAAGCTACTTTCGGCCCCCACACTAGGTTATTTGCATCTCGCTGAGCGCCTGATGTCCCGTTTCTTTCATGTGCTTGCTCGCCTCCTTCATACCTGCCCCGATCCAGCCGCAACTAGGCACATCGCACCGGAGTACAAAGTCGGTCGTATCGGTAAAGTAGTGCTTGTCCTTCAGCTGCTTCGCCAGCTTCTGTGCCATGGCCACGACACCATCGTTGGACGTGTCCCACTTGACCTCGTCGAACTCTACGGGCAAGCTCAAATCAAGCGTAAAGGCAATGCGATCGTAGTGGATGCCCGAGTAGAGAAGCAAGCACCGCGTGGGCTTGGACTCGCCGTACCGGTCCACGCGTTGTGTTTTGACGTCGACGGAGCAGATTTCAATGTCGTAGATATCAGAGAGGATGGACAGTTCGATGGCGCCGCCCCAGCGGTCCGGGTCCTGGATAAGGCGTGCGTAGCGCTGGGGATCCATCTCGAGAACGACGCTGCTGAACTTCTCGGGGTGGGCGAGGATGTACTGCGCGACCTCGCGGCGCAGCGTGGGCGCCGGGTCGGCGCGTTGGAGGACGCCGCCGAAGGCTGTGAACATGCAGCTGTTGTCGTCGGGCATGACGCGCAGGACTGAGATTATGTTAGCTGTCGTTACGGATCAATTATTGGTGAAAGTGACTGCCATACCCAGATAGCCATCCTTTTCGGGCCACTCGATGACGGTATGATCTGCCTCGACCTTCTTAGGCGTGAAGGCTGGCTTGCTGTCGACAGGGACTGTGGGTGCCGCGGAGGCGGAGGCATCCTCCTTTGGGACGAAGGTAATGGCTTCGCCCTTGAGCTTCAGCGGCTCGATAGACGCAGTGGTGTCGCTCAGGTCGATAGCCTTCAGGGGATATCCATACTTGAGGGCGGAAGCATCGGCGCCCTGCTTTTCCTTGAGATGATCGAGGAGTTTCTGTATTGTCCAGTCTGGCGTGGCGGTAATATTCTCGACCCATCCTGGGCCACGCACTCGGAACCGTATATCGGCCATGGCAAGTATATGTGCTGACTTTTGGTCTGTAATCTTCTCGAAGAGACGGTGTCTTGATCAGACACTTCGATATTAGGCTTCCCTTGGTCTTTGGGGAAGCAGTGGCTTTTCCAAGTCGTTATTGCAGCACAGCCCAGTCAAGGTCTGTGTGGCTTGTATGACTCTGCACCTGTTTGGAGAATAAGGTCTCCTAGATGCGTATATATGTGACTAGCCGCCAACAAAACAATCGTCTCGTGGGTGTACCCACTCACTCTGTCGTGCTAGGACCCTCACAGCTAGTGAAGGACCCACAGGCTGGCACCTCTTTCAAGCGGTTGATACCACCTTTCCTAAATGCAGCAACCTTTAAGAATCTGTCCCATCTGCCAACTCCCAGGTCAAACCACTTCCAGTTGACTTTGTCCTTCGAGAGCTTTCGATCACCACGGAATCTCTACCTCGCGAAAAGACGAAAGCAGAACTGCGATCGCTTCTGTTTGCCGAGCACCTTTTGGTAAGTCCGACACCGTTTCAGAACACACAAAAGTCCCCTTTCCACAACAGAAAGCTCTCTTTGCGAGCTGGACTTGATCTTTTGAGTCGTCGATGATGGCCGATGATGTCCCAAGCTGTGTACCTTCACGATCAGCACAATGAGGTGTATGTTGAGAAGCGCCACGGAACGTTGCAGCAGATCAGACGGCACGAAACGCCTGCACCCTTCCAAAGACGTCTGCGTCGGTTCTTAGGTCTCCTCCCCTTGGATTCTTCGAAAATCCGTCGGATTTTCGAAGGTGTGGTGAGAATCTATGCGTCCGTTCGCCTGCTGGAAGGTCACAGAGGAGAGGAGGCGTCTTTGCTGTTGCACTCCAGGCCGCCTGTACAATGAGTTGCCTCCTTGGGATCAGTTCGAGGTTGATATCGCTTCGAGGCCTTTCTACTTTCTTTATCTTCTCTGCTATCTCTTTTAAAGATGTGAGGATCAGCAATGAGATGAAGAGTGGGGTAGCTGGTAAATTCAAGGCGATTTGAGAAGTGCAATAGATTAGTGATGTGTCGGCTGGGAGGGAGTTGCTGTTTAGGGACCCCCCCATCTGGCTTTGGGATATGGAAGACACCTGCTAACGTAATCACATTCGGGAGCAGCCGAAGATACAGCCATTCACCAGAAAGCACGCTAGCCATAAAGACCTTAGCGTCCCCTCGCCTACTAGCGGCATCCGGGACAGAAGATGGCTCCAGGCCGGACCAGGATTCGGGCAGGAGCTCTTGCGGGTGCGAGTGCGGAGTTCCTGCCGTCCCTGCCCCAGCTATGCGGCGGACCTTCAACGCGCCTAGCCACGCTCAACAACTTTGGCGACAACCACCAACTACGGCCTCACTTCTTCGAGTCTACGAGAGACCAGCTGCGTTACATTCTGGGCAGTCTTTCATTGCTTCCTCCGCCTTCATCTGATCTTCCGCCCAAGTCGCGACAGCAATTCGTTCAGACGGCCTTAGGCTTGACCGAGGATCAAGACCAAGACACGCGTGTCGCGCCCATAATCGAGACCTGGCGCGTAGACCACGGCTCTGACAACGATCGCACATACTTCTTGCATGACACGCTTCATGCCATTCACCCTGTGAGTATCGCGTATATGTCTTTTGCGGGGTTCCAGC
The DNA here is from genome assembly GCA_027946555.1 of Gnomoniopsis sp. IMI 355080. Taxonomy (NCBI): domain Eukaryota; kingdom Fungi; phylum Ascomycota; class Sordariomycetes; order Diaporthales; family Gnomoniaceae; genus Gnomoniopsis; species Gnomoniopsis sp. IMI 355080. The sequence continues at coordinate 11,791 of JAPEVC010000387.1, read as the reverse complement.
CCCTTGTCTGCAACGCGCTGTGAGATGCGACGCGGGCCGAGGCAAGCCCAGGACCATGCATCGCGACTGCAATTGTCGACCTTAGCATGGCCAGCGCGCACTTCTATTCCACTAGCGTCTTTCTTGAGTCTCATGAAATACTATGATTTGCTCGAGTAGCATGTCATTAACAGCAAATAGGAAATATCTCCCCACGCCGACGATCCTGTGAGACTCCTCGAACTTCCCTTCCTGCCCGGATCCCAGGCTTAGGCAGACTGGGACGACGAACACGACGAAGAGGAAGCCCAAGAAGCCAATACAGGAGAAGACGATCCACCTCCTGACCCTTTGCCCCAGCCTGATTTCTTTTGGCTCCAGCACTGGGACGATCCTTTCCTGCATCGGGCGTTTCCTCCTCCACAAGGCCCAGGCTTTGACCAGGTTCACACTGACGACGAAGACGAAGACGAAGACGACTCCGTCGACGAGAACGGCTACCGCAACGACGACGAGTACCCGCCCATCATTGAGGAGGAGTACGAGTTCAGAGTTGTAGACGTCATAGGTGATGACGAATCCGAATTAGAAAGGTGTGAAATCTGCAACGAACTCTGGACTGAATGCCACAGTTGCGAGTCAGAAACTCAAGTCGATCCACGTGAATCAAGCTCATTCAGGGAGCACGCCAGAGAAGTGCGACAAGTCCAGCGCATAGCGAATGCAACAGAGGCGGAGAGAGAGGAACGTGTCCATGTCCGCAATCAGCGCCGCCTGAATCCACCTGCACCACGCGATTGGAATTTCTGGGAGGAGACGAGCGACGAAGACACGAGTGAAGAAGACAAGCAAGGAGAGGGCGAGCACATGGGACAGCCAGAAGAGACGGAAGCAGAACAGACAAATTGTGACCCGTACCGTCTCGGCAGTCCCTGACTATTTAAAGACCACAACCCTCCGCGTCACTCTGATACCATGGCACCGAAAGCCAGGGACGAGATTATGGTTCGCGACTCTATCGAGGCCAAGGGCGACGAGGACATTGACATGGAGGATGCACCAGCCAACACAAATGGTGACGGCAAACACGCTAGCGCGGGGCCGGATACCAGTATGCAAATTGACGGTGCTGTAGAGAACCGAGCTGAAGCGAGTGCGGACGCTGATGCCGATGCCGATGCCGATGCTGATGCCGATGCCGATGCCGATGCTGATGCAGACGGCGAGGTTGAAGAAGAAGAAGAAGCAGAAGAAGAAGAAGAAGTTCGAGAAGTCAAGCGTGGCGGTCGAAGAAGAGGACCTGACACGCCGCAACGACGACTACTGGAGCTCATCGACTCTGTTTCCAAATATCTCTGCGCCTACGAGGAGAAGTATGTTTCCATGCAATCAAAGTACTCTGCATATGTTGACACTATAAACAGTGAGGAGCCTGTGGCCGCAGCATTCCAGCGGCTTCCTAGAAGAATTGATCTTCCCGACTACTACGAAATCATAAAAAATACTGTGGCATTTAGCACTGTTCGAGTAAGTCATCTTCGGAGTGATTCCAGAATGTGCCCCTTCTTGCTCAGCGACCCGTGGTGAAAGCCCAACGTGTCTTCATTTATCTGATTACGAACACTTTCAACTGTCTTTCTGAGTCATTGAGTTGCCATCGGTGCCTTTGGGCAAAGCAGGGCTGACTGAGAACGTAGGGACGCATCCTCAAAAAGGAGTACACGAAGTTTGCAGAATTCGTCCAAGATGTTGCTCAGATTTGCCACAACGCACAGGTCTACAATCGCCCATCAGCCCCTGTCTTTGCCGATGCTGTTCGGTTGCGTGAAGTCTTCAAGGAGAAGCTTCAAGAGCTGGTCAATGAGGGCACCATTACTGCGGAGGAGGCAGTACTTCCCGACCTTGGTGAGCTACCTCCTGTAGAGGACTCGCCTCCCCCTGGTGAGGATGAGGAAGAAGAGGAAGCGGATCTGGATGAGGATGAAGAGGAAGAGGAGGATGATGATTCCGATGATGATGGTCGCCGTCGAGGCCGCAAGAGACGACGTACCTTCAGAAAGGATGAGGACGACGAGGACTACGGGAAGAAGCGTGGCCGTCCACCAAAGGTCTTCACACCAACCGAGGCACGAATCAACGCGATTCTCAAGGGCTTGCGAAAGCCAAGAGACGACGATGGCAACCTACGAGTTTTGCATTTCGAGAGACTTCCCGACAAACAAACGCACAAGGAGTACTACCAAGCCATTCAGAACCCTATCGCGCTTGATCAAATTAAGCGCAGCGCAAAGCGCAAGAAATACCGCAATGTTCAAGAGTGTCTTGCTGACCTCGAGCTGATGTTTGAGAACGCCAAGCATTACAACGAGGAGGACAGTCCGATATATCAGGATGCTGTCGAATTGCAAAAGGAGGCCCGTCGATTGGTCGAGCAAGAGGAATCGAAATCCGATGATGCCTTTCGAGATGAAGAGGGCAAGCTCCCACTGTCCGAGCTCGAGCATAACGGTGAAACATGGAAAGTTGGTATGTTGAAGGATCATGCACTCAACTTCTTACTGCAGTTGCGCCTTGGACTGACTTCTGCGTGCTTAGGCGACTGGGTCCACATTCGTAACCCGAATGACCTTCAGAAACCCATCGTGGCTCAAATATACCGTTTATGGCAAGATGAAGCTGGTAAGCAGTGGATCAACGCGTGTTGGTATTACCGTCCCGAGCAAACCGTCCACCGCGTGTCGAAGCGCTTCTACAAGAACGAGGTGATGAAGACGGGTCAGTATCGAGACCACCTTGCAGACGATATCGTGGATCGATGCTTCGTGATGTTCCATACTCGGTACCACAAGGGTCGACCGAGAGGCTTTCCGCGAGACAAGGAAGTGTATGTCTGCGAGGCGCGGTACAACGAAGAGAAGTTCACTTTCAACCGCATCAAGACGTGGACCAGCTGTCTGCCCGACGAGGTCCGCGAGAAGGACTATCAGATGGACTTGTACGAAATGTACCACAAACTAAAGAAGGAGCCGACCCCAATTGCTCACCTGCTTGCGCCGGATGCCAAAGAGAGCGACGCTCTGCCAAAGCCGAATTGGGGTCACAAAGATGCGCCGCCTATCATTGGTGGAGTTCACATGCGGCCTCGCGAACCTAATGTAAGTTTTATGTTCTCCGTTTGTCTTCCCACTCGAGTCGGTACGTTGGCGACTTTGCCGAAGTGTTTTGACTTTCTTCGATCTGCTCCCTTGAGTCGTACCCAGTGTCTTGGGCAGTGGAGTTCAGCCACAATCTCTTATCGTGTCAGATTCGCTTAATTTGCCCCCTCGTACACGCAAATTCTTGCCGCTTCATCCCTGCGCCCCAAGCAGCAAGTCGCGCCTCTGATTCCACTCTGCACCCGCTTGCACCTCCGCCAGAGTCCCGCAATCAGGCCGTGTGTCCACAAAGCAAGACTAACAACTGGATCCCTGTGCTAGGATTCACCTTCGCCTGAGCCGACCCCAGAACCTCCCGCGGTCCCACTCTCCTCGATGGCGTCCGACCCGATTCGTCGGCAGTCTGTGCCGATGCCTCAAGCCTCGAGCGCCTTCTCCGTCGGCGCGGGAGCTGTGCCTTCTCCTTCTCCCGCCCACGCGTCGCACTTCCAGCAGTCGCATTTCGCACCGCAACACCGGTCGCTTGGCCACAACCCCAGCTTTCCACCCCAGCCCATGCCACAGCACCACCAAGTGCCGTCACCCGTGCAACACGCTGCACCGAATTCGCAGTTCGCCCCACCCCAACATCCAAATTATCAGCAGCAAGCTCACTTTGCGCCAAGCCCTGTTTCAGCCGGCGGCCACCATCATCACATCCCCAATTCATACCAGTCAACACCATTTTCTCACCACCAAGCGGCTCCTGTCCCGCAGCCGCGCATGATGGCTCCCACACAGAGCAACGGCGCCCTTCCTCACGCTAACTCGAACGCCTACATCCCTCCTCGACAAGTGGAGGTGTACACCCTGCGAGACCTAGATGCTCAGATTCCGCCCGAGGTCCGCGAGCAGTATCAAACCGATGACGAGGGCCACGTGCTCTTCTTCACCGCACCGCCTCTTAATCGACCTCACCCTGGCGTCGCCGACTCGCACGCCACCCTAGGTCACAGCGTCGGCTACCTGTCGGGTTTGGCGGAGCATCGCGCCGAGCGGGAGCGTAAGCGCAAGGAGCGTGACGAAGCACTCGCTCTGGACCGTGAGCAGCAAGCTGCTAGGGACAAGGCCACTCGAGAGAAGAGGGAAAAGGATTTAGGCGCTGCGGCTGGCAATATGCTGGGAGACTGGATCCTGGGTCTCCAGCGTCAGAACGAGGTGTTGAAGCAGCATGTCGCCCCCATCAAGGCCGAGAGAGAGGCTTGGGAAGTGGAAAAGGCCACGATGGCGGCTACGCATGGCAGGGCTGCTGAGGTGGAGTGAGTTGCGACGAACGTGGGTCGGTTGGCAGCTCTTCGCAGCTGCGACCCGATCTCAATAGACGTCGATTGCTCTATTGGTCTTACGTGTCAATATTTCTCGAGGACGTCAACCCTAATTCTGTGGCGCGTCTTGACACCTGGCCGGTGAACGAGAGCCATCGACACGAATTTCTGCCTCGATACGTTCACGATCGACTGGTCACCATGACCATAAGGCAAGAACCTTGGTTCTTTGTGGTTCATTCCTTTGGGGGGGGGGAGTTGGCAGAAAGTTCCAAAGCAATTTGAAATTCGACATTCGGCAGACTGCTTGTGTTTATGAGCCGTCAGGAATACCCAGGGGTTGTCTTGATATGTTCTGCGGTCGTTCAACTTATAATTGGATTGGCCACAGTACGGCGTATAAGAAAGGACAGAATGGGGTCGACGATAATGAAAGGGGCCGCGGTATGCTGCAGTATTTTCGAGCCTATCTGGAGCCTCTTTAAAGAGGTCAACTACAGACGGAATGTGGTGAGAGCGGTTAGAATTTTTTATGAGGGCTAGGGGCGTAGGATCAAGGGGACAAAAGGGACATAGGGGGTAAAGCAGGCTCAATTGATCATTAAAGCGCAGACTTTTGCCTACAAGACTGAACTCTGAATTGATCATACTGTGTTTCTATAGCGTGCGCTGAGTGATATCGTCGCGAGACTTCGTGCGCATTGCCTCACGGTTGCTCGTCTATACGTTTGTCTGTACCGTATGTCTCCTACCACGGGCTGTCACGCCTAGGCTTCATTGGGCCACACTCATTGCAGGACACGAAGACGATTTCACCGTAGACCGGTATGGCATTGCCTGTGTGCTCCTCAATCACACTTGTCTTCGCCTGGGTGGGTAACGAGGCTGTCGGTAAGAAGGAGCTCTTGTTTTCTTCTTTTCTTTTTCCCCCTTCGCAGCAGTCCCGGGACTACCGCTTGTCGCTGCGCGGTCCATAGATTGCCACTGGCGTAGTCCCTTCAGTGTCTCAAGACCGTAGCAGACACCACCTCCTTTTTTCGCGGATCTTTTCGTCACCATCAGAGATGGTGAATTATATAGTGAAATAGTCCTAGTATACTTGTCACTTTCTCCCGTTTCTACTAAGCGGTCCCTTCTGAAGCTTACATTCTCGAGCTTGAAACCAATTCTCTTATACACTGGCTGTGTGGGCAGCAACCCCGGGAAGCCAAGCATCGTGTAACGGGCAGCTGCTGGAACCAATCAAATCAAGCCCGTGACGCTGGAACGTCCCACTTCGCGGGCCGCCACCCGACTAGCGCTATTGAGGCTCAGACGAGTCCTGACTTCATCATCGACTTCGATCCCCCTCCAGACCATGTCTGTCTTGTCACGACTCTCACGCCAATACAATATTTCCTTGCACGAATTCTCCAGCAACACCTTTTTCTGATACAACACCATACTTTCTTGTCTTTCTATCCGCGCTCGTATGAGCGCTCCTCTCTTCTACTGGTGTGCGATGCTTATAGCACCTTACTGAATACAGCGGCACCAATCAGTCATACCGGGGACATGAACTTGGACACGGAACCTTCTTTTGATCCCTATATATCTACAGAAACATAAGAGGCCTCAAGCCAGTTCCCGGACATACCTTTAGCTGCTGATGGATTGAGCGGCGTCAATGTGTCTTTTGAACCACAACTCCCAACACCCTCAACCAGTCTTTGCCACCATGTCACAGCTCACGGCTACAACCTCGTTATCCAAGCAATGGCCAAAGTAGACGCATTTCTTTTCGCACACCTACCCCGAAATATCGAATAACTAGAAATAAAATCAAGGCCATATCCGTGAGGGGTTAGAGACCCCAACCAATCTCAGAGATAGACCCATCACAGCCCTTACAACACTCAGATGGGCTAGGACCTTAGGAAACTTATCTTCGCCGAACACGCTCTTTGGCAAAAATTACCTATCCACAAAAACCACCTCTTTTCAACTTAAAAAGAACGGAACCAGTTGTTCGCGTGCGGAATCATATTCTTTGTATCAACGCGCCTGCGCCAACCTCACCTGGTCCTCAGACAGCCGTCAGTGTGATCAATCAACTGTCAAAGGCATCTTTTCCAATTTCCAATCCAGGCCGGTCCAGACAAACGTTCTTGAGAAACAACAGCTGTACCAGTATTTGAAGCTCTCCAGAAGCGGCGCTTCAGTGTCAACCCTGAATGACATACAGAATCTTCTCATCTCTTCACTCTTTCAGTTTCTCGGACTAATCCAACTGTCTCGCTCATTTGACGACCCATGGCATCCAACACCGAAAGTCACGGCCACAATACGCGGTCCCCATCGCCAGTGACCAGACAAAGGAGGCAGACTCAGGTGGGCAAGCTGCTGGGAAATTTTGGGCTATTATACAAACAATTTCCAGAACTATTTTTAGATGGCCAGGACTTGCGTTCAGGAGGGGTTTCCAGGCAACATCTTGCAACAGAGAGCACTCAAAAAGAGACGGTCCAACAGAACGTTCCTCCTTCAGCGGATTATATAATATCACTACCCCACAGCACATGGGAGTCACCACCAGCCACACCAGCTCATTCAACCCCCAGACTAGGCAGGCTGGACAGACTGGAGAAGCTTGGAATATTCCACACAGGCAACAACAAGCCAAGCCCTTCTCAGTTCCATAACTACGGCACAAGTCAAGGCCGAAGCGAACTGAAGGCCCATCTCCAGAGCCCGGTCCAGACTTCATCATGTTCTACTCGCCTTCAAAGAGCATACGGGCTATCAATACAAAATCTTGCTGGCCGAGACACCTCATCAACGGTAGTCGAGCCAGAGTCGCCAATTGATGCGGATGATGGGTCAGCCTATGAGCTGGTGAGCAAGACTACTACTCCTGCCACCAGTCCGGACTTCAGCTTCGACCTCCAATCTAAAATTGATGCTATCGTCAATAAGTCTACGGCTCCTAGCACCAGTCAGGATCTCAAAGTCACCGTCCCTACGGAATTATGGCTAGAAGCGAACCCTGCGCATGCCCTACAAGGGCGTGTTCTACAGGTCTCACAGCTACCCCCCAATTTGTTTCCATCGGGTCCTTTGTCTTATCTACTCCGCTTGCAGAAAAAGGCCCAGCAATACCGGGCCAACATTTTCACACTCATGGCCACTTATTCCTTGATGCTGAAGGCAGGCAATACGGTCAGCTTGCCATGGGACGAACATGGTAACTATGAAGTCGTCGAAACCCTCAATCATCAGAAGTTCGGTATCAGCTTTGGAAATAAGTCGGCATGTATCATCGAGCCTCATTATCGAGTGGATAAGGCCACACAGTTGAGCATAGTCAGGCTCCGGCTTGCGCAAATGGAGATCAAGCGTCAACTAGAGCACGCAAATTCCATAGCAGCACAAGCCGAAACGCCTGTTATGGTCGTCCATCCTGCACTCATTTACAAGTCGACACAGCCTGTTCATATCTTCGTGGACATGAGCAATATAGTGATTGGTTTCTGTCAGTACATATATACTTTGGCATCACCCGTGTAATCTTCAGCTGACGATATTTCCAGACGACTATATGAGACAAGAGCGTAATCTTCCCCCGCAGCAGCGCATTCAGGCATCATTTTTCTTTGAAGCGCTTGCCACTATCCTTGAACGCGAGCGTCCTTGTGTCAAACGCATCGTAGCTGGGTCTATGGGACCCGGCGCGCCCTGGGAGGCTCATATGTTCGATGCGCAGTCCTCCGGCTACACGATGCACGTGTTGCAGCGTGTCAAAGGCCCGAAGCCTTCCAAAGCACTGGCCCAAAACTCCTTCTCCTCCTCACCCTCCGTGCTGTCGCCTCAAAATGGCTGGAACGTGCATCACGAGCAAGGCGTCGACGAGCTGCTCCAGCTGCATATGCTACAGAGCATCGTCGACACCCCGACCCCTGTCAGCGAGTCTGGTGGTGAACCTCTACCGCCTGGTACCATGGTTCTGGCGACCGGCGATGGTGCCGAGGCGGAATTCTCAGATGGATTCTTCAATCATGTCTTGCGAGCCCTTAAGCACGGCTGGTGTGTTGAAGTTGTTGGCTTTCGGCACAATATGAACCAGCTGTGGGACGAGCAGGCTATTCCAGCTGTATGGCGGGCGCAGTTCCGCATCATCTATCTCGATGAATTTGCTGAGGAGTTGCTCGCAAGCTTCCACTGATGGTGATGTGGTTCACTCAGCGTGCAACGACCTTCAGCTAGCCTTGCTTTTCTCTTTTTTTCTGTGGTAGACTCCTGCCCTATGCTGGAGCGTCCACAATTGGAAAAGCTGGAGTGAGCTGGTCCAAAATGATACCAGGAGTTATAGAGGAGTGCTTCGCACCTACTTGGTACAACACGGCACAAATATTAAGCATGCGAGGCTGTCACACAATTGGCACCCTACCAGCATTCTTTTCACGGAGCTGGTCACGCTTGACTCGGTCGGCTACTATTACCTCACGGTCATTACAAGATTTATGATAATGTGAGAAGTTGATGAGTCATACGCTATCTTTATTGTTTCGGTTGTCTCTGGGATGAGGCGACCGGTTGTCACAGCATCTAGGGTGGATGTATTGCATATGGATCAGCGTCTGTTTATTTGCTAAGCTGAAGCGATCAGGGAGAATAAGGGGGGACGAGCGAACAATCAGGGTCAACTTTTTTCGACATGCATTCAAGCGATACCCATAGCATATGGCACGGAAGTGTCAAATGGATAGAGAAGCATTGCGGGTTTTTAGGAAATGCAAGTATTGAATTTTGTCGACTCTGTTGTGTTGATTCTTTGTATGTAAAAGAAGACAGAACAAAAGGTGGCAGCCTTTTTGGATGATCTGCCTGCCTTTCGGTACTCACAAGGTCGTCTGATATTGATTCCATCACGAGTGTCAGGAGCTATGTATACGATTAAATCATGCCAATCTCCATCAAGCGTCCAGCTGGTGTGAACATCACCACCCTCTCTCTCGGGGCTCAATCAAACCTAATTATTTCTTAAACACACAGTGTTGACACTGATTGCATTACCAATTCTCTGGCGTATTGTTCCTTGTACTTCTAATTGATTCTTAGTTTAGATGGCATGAAATTATCAACTCTGATGCCTCTGCAACCAATATCTTGAAATGTTGATTAAAGCACATTACACTTCCTCAAAGCACCAAATTCATCCACATGGGTAAGCAGATGAAAGCATGGATAAAGGTAACGAATGTAGGGTGGTATTTGTTTATTATAAGGATGATGTTTCTCTGAAGAGCCCTCCATCGTTCTAGAGCCGTTTAGATACCCGTTGGCAGCCTGCCCATCGTGCCTGCCTACACATACTTCGAAACAATGAAAGCAACAAAGGATGTGCCCTGAAACCACCTTGATTCTCCTTTGCTCCTTCCCTGATTCCTCCTGTGCACTTGGCCGATGGCCTTCCTGGGTACAAATTCCATTCCACATTTCGCTACCACCGTGTCATGAGAAACAATCACGAGACATCTGCAAAGCCAAGTTTCAATTCAAATTTATTAACTGTAGATGACCTCATATTTCCACAGTATCTATCTTCTTTGTCGGATCATCCCTGCGATTCAGTCAATTCAAGGAAATCATCGGACAGCAAGGCTTTGGAGCCTCACCATTCAGGTTCGCAAGACAACAAACGCCTTGGGATTCCATCAACCACACAGCATTGGCCTACAATCTGACACTATCCAGACACTTCCCAGGTAAAACTATCAGCGAAAAAGAATTCACTGAACAACATCATTGAGCAGAGGCAGCCCATCGTGTCTACCCCACCAGCTCAAAGTTGCAGTGTGCTTCCTCTTGACGTATAGACATATCACACAAGCGGCATCAACAATTCCCAATACAAACAACCTTTTGATCTCAACATAGCTGGCTGCTTTGGTTTTCTGCCTTTGATATTCTTCCAGCTCGAGCTCATCCAAATTATCTCCGAATATGTCCGTCCGCCTCGTTACGGTGCGAAAGGCCAAACTGGTCATGCCTGTGATGGGCCACCCGGACAAGGTCTTGATCACAGTGGATGGCTTTCAGGTCTGTGTGCCAAGCAGCAAGCAGATCAAAGCAGGCGATTTTGTGCTTCTCTTTAGAGCCAACACTTTCTTGCCTGCCAGCACGCCCGAGTTTGCGGACCTTGAGCCTCAAACCGAGTACGACGGCGAGTTGGGCTTCGTTATCCACCCTTCGGCGCCTCTGCTGGTGAATGGCAAGGTGAAGCCCGTCTTCAGCGGCATCGTCGTGCCAGTGTCGGAATTTCCTGTGGTTTCCATGCATATTCGAGAGAATATGGGTAATTTCAAGGACGATGAAGCGCTTTGCAACGCCCTTCGCAACACGACTACTTTCCAGACGTACTTGAACGTGATCGAGTATAATCCAGGCACCTTCTCTCGTCCCAATACCTCATTAGATGGAAGTCAATTCGAGTATAAGTTTTGTGGGTTACAGTTTCTGCCCTCGCCGCAGCCTTCGAGTTCGAACAGTCGACCCAGCTCCGCAGGGAATTCAAATTTGTCATACAGCATCATTGGTTTTCGGCCCTATTTCTGCACCAAGCTCGACATGATCAACATACAAGACATCAAATCTCTCTTCTACAGTTCCAAGTCCGATACAATTTATTCTGTAACGACTTTTATGATGGGCAGCCCGATGGCCGTCTATTTTGTGCGCAACAACTCCCGCCACGCCGGCGCCGTCAAGCGTGCCATGGCCCTGCCCAATGGCCGCATGGGCGTTTGCAGCCGCACATTCGATCTTCATGAACGCAACAAGAAATACCCCCTTCACTGGGCCGTCGTGAAGAAGCTAGGCCTTCCCGCTGCGCTAAACCGATTGGATCGCAGCGTGGTCATCTACGGCGTCCTGGTGGGAAGCTCGATACGCGATAATTACGAGGGCATGGCAACCGGACAGCACGAGTTCTTTGCCTACGCAATCGCCGACATTGATGCGCCCAACGACAACACGTTGAAGGTAGGCCAAATGGCGCCGACTGGGCCCACGACTTGGCGGGTGTTGACGGAAGATTTGGCTCTCAAGACGGTCCCGCAGCAGGTGGACAACGTCACGCTGCCTGAGCTGGCGGTGGATCGCGATGGCATCATGGCACTGGCGGATGGTCCCGGCTGGTTCGTCGAGAAGCGCGCGGGCCTGGTCTTTCGCAATGTCAAGACCGGTCGTGGGTTCAAGGTCATGAGCCAGGAGTATATCAAGCGTTATGGCGAGAGCGCTATTCGAAATGATACTCAGGACTCTACTTGGCACAGAATGGAGTACTAAAGGATGAGATTTCGGGGGGGGCAGTGG
>JAPEVC010000386.1:0-19369 GCA_027946555.1 Gnomoniopsis sp. IMI 355080 | reverse complement strand
CACCCAACCCGCCCTGCCGCACTTCTACCCGCTCCGGCACCGTACCGTTCGTGCTACATACTGCCATGTACTCTGGGTACTGTACCTACACATCTCTTTTTAAGTGGTCCCAATGGCCATCTGATAAAAAAAAAAGGCCACCGTATTTCGGAGCTTGCTGACCAGGGGCCAAATCTCCCTCTACCTGCCTACGTCTGTCGCCCTTAGCAACCTCGGACCTCTCGGACCTGTTTGTTCCCGTTCCTTGGCCGAATTCACGCTTGTCATCTATTAAATTACCTACGTACTATACGATGGATAAATGATAGGGGTACTTCTTTTATACATAGGAGCAACTGGATTCTCCAAAGTGTGCGCTGTTCGCTATCAGGCAAAGAGTCTGGGGTGCTTCCATCTGCCGCAGCACACGTGCACTCTGATACTCTGTTTTCTCCGGGATCTGATCTGATAAAACAAATCCTGCGACAGGGTAGCATTGCTGCTGCAGTCAGCACAAACAAGCCACATGGCTGGTGGTCTTGTGTAAATTGATTAGGTACCCCTACCTAACCCCTGCGCAGCTTCCTGTCATGACCTGCGTACATAGTAGGGCATCATCTTCCACCGCCCAGCCCGCCAGTCAGTGCATACAGCCGTGCGTGCCCTTTACTAATAAGTACAGCTTGCCTTGGGAAACGACATGCGAGACACACAAGTGTACACTCGGATACCATCAAAAAATACTGCATGAACTATGCAAGGGCACGCACGCCTTGGTGTATCGTCTCGGTTACTGCTCCCTGTACCCCGAGTCGCCGACTCGGAGGAATACGGCAAATCCCTCGTCCGAGCCGCCAACCTTCAAGGGCCCTCGCACTGGCCTCGCTTTCAACAATGTCCAGGCGGGTCATGTCCGAACGGTCCGGACGGCCTCGCCAACTCGTCACACAGATCACCACGTGTCTCTGCACCTGCAATTGCTTCATGCCTAATAGGCGCCACTCGCAACCAATTTGATAATGGAAAGGGAAGCGGCCCAAATAGAAGCACCCTCTCAGGCGCACCTGATGCAACGACCGGTCCTTCAAACCTGACGACAATTTTTGTCACGTTTGTCTGTATAATGTATCCGCAATCCATTCCAAAATTTATCATGAATACGCCTCCCTCATGATTCATCAACCGAAACTCCAATATCCGTTTGTCCTTGGTATGCTCCCAGCAGTGCGCGGTGTTCATGCTTCGGCACCCATGACCCAGTGTCTGTCGACACCATGGCGCCGCAGCTCACCGTTCTATACTTGATACCAACGCCTGCCGGCATGAAAAGTACCGTCTATCACAGCTACCGATTGAATTCCCGTTGAAATTGATACATCAGTCCCAGAACGCCAACCTCCCCGTCTCCCTCGTTCACCCCACTGTTTTGTCGCCCAGGTGTTTGTGAGGGACCCGTCTGCCACGCCGACTCGTCCAGCCCGTGACCACTTTCGTATGGTTCATCATCATCCAGCGTCGTGCGTTCACCATCCTCGAGCGTCTCTTCAATGATGCCATCGTCATGCCCGCCTGATCGCCCTCCATGGCGTGGTCTGGAGATACTTTTGCCCAACTGTGGCTGATGGTGTGGATCCAGCAGGACAGAAGCCATAGGCGAGAATGATGGTGGTGGCGGTCCGAACTTTGACGTCCTTCCTGCCTGTGATGATCCGCCTGGAGCGCGACTTCTGGCCCTTCCTAACTCGCTGCGTCCCATCCGCGATGTTGCCATGTCTGCAGCGAGCGTCGGAGACTGGAGACCTGGGAACGAAGGAGGGGGTTGGAATTGATGCCGCATACCCGGGGGTAGATGGCCTGGAATGCCAGTCTTCGGGTTGACTACGTAGTTGTCGAGGAAGCCGTAGAAAGATGCTGCCATCTTCCCGTGTTTGGTCGAGTAATAGTCCCCTCGAACATCGGCACTGGGCCCGGTCTGCTTCGGCACCTTCTTGAAGTCGAAGACTGCAAATGAGCATACATACCCCAGCCCATCCACATGGATGGTAAACTCCCGGAAAAAGTCCACAATTTGGTCGCTTGATCGCGGTAGGCTGAAGCTGAGAATTAACGGTGCAATCAAGATACTAACAAGCTCCTCCACGAATATAACAACCTTCCTCTTGTAAAGTGCTGAGAACTCTGATTTGATTTCATAGCTGTGTAATCGGTTGTTCCAGTGAGTCGGCTCGTAGTGTGTGTATTCTATCACCTGTCGCAGGGCGTACTCGGGATTGAACACCGTGTTGTCCTCTGGGATCATGCCGCGGGCAAGTGCCCACGCTCCCGCGAAAACACTTAGATAGAACAGCGCAGTCCGATCATGGGTGATCTCAAATCCCAGAAATAAATCCGGATCGATCATCGTAGCAAGGACCAAGACCGTTGCGAGAGATCCGGCAACAAACGCAGCAGTCCGCGCCAATCGCTCCGTTATGACGCTGGGGAATTGGGCGATATACCTCTGGGCGAAGGGGTATGACATATTGACGCGCTCCTGGAAGATATGTGGAAGTTCGTTGAACTCTCTAAACTTCCACTCGGCGAGAGGCGTGTAGGCTCTTGTTCCTAGAGCTGACGGGTTCTTCTGGTATTCCTGCGAGGCAAGTCAGCAATTCGGTGTCAGGAGATGCACGATTTCAGTCAGTACATACATGGAAGTATGTCAGGAAATGCATGATGAATAGATAGCCGGACATGAAGGGGGCGATCATGAGCGTCATGACTGCGGCGAAGAGGAACCTGGCTCGGAGTTTCTGGCTTAGCTGCCCGCGTCGATCTGCCTTGAGGAATTCTTGGTTGACCTGGCCACGCTCATCAAACACAAAGTCCATGATACTGAAGTTCAAAGTCCACTCGAGAAGACGAGAAAGGAACTGACGGCCGTTGACGAAAGGCAGAGGAATCGACAAGTCAAGTATGTCCTTGTTGATGAGGGCGATAAGGAAGTTCTCCCTCCGCATTAAGCGGTTGGCAATATCGTGAGCGTCTAGTCTTTCCTTGGACTGATTACCGATGTACTTGTGCTGTCGCTCCGCAGTCTTTGGATTTCCATCTCTAAGTTCCATGATTCGTGCCACCGCGTCTTGCCACGAGACAGTTTGCATGTCATGTTCTGGGATACCAAGGAGATGCACGTAGAAGTCCCGCATGATAGACAGGCGTCGTACGTCAAGCGGCACCTGTATGGCCTTCCAGATCCAGTAGAAGGCTGTCATCCAGAGGGCAAAATTCCAAGTGCCGGACATCTTCTTGGTACATTGGGGTATGAGAATTTGGTCCATGTTTTTGCTGGAAGGAATTTTAGAGTAGCTGATGCATTGTGTCAAGAAAGTCAAGAAAATGGCAATGAAGCCGATCTCGACGAGATGCAGCAGGCGATCGAGCAGGATGCACCAGAAGCCATTGCCACGATAGTAGTCGTATACATCTTGCATGAAGCTGTCGAGGTTGTCGACATTAGCCCACCTCCACTCAGCCTTTTGTCTGGCTGTTCCAATTACGGTCTTGCCAATCGTCCTCGGTTCACCACGATTTCGTGAGGATGGACCAGGAAGTGTATTTTCTTGATATAATCTCTGCTGGTGTTGGGTGGTCTCCCATTGTGCACGCTTCCTCCTCGTCGACGGACCGGAAATAGGTGCGGCCTTTGGTTGCGTTGATTTTCTTAGACCAATGTTTGGCTTTTTGGAAGCGTCGGGGTCACGAGCCTCTACCAGCAGCGACGCTGGGACCTCGTTGTCTTCATCGTCATCTTGTGAGGGCCATGGACCGGGTCGCTGTGCGTCGGCTCTGCCGGGGCTGTGACGCGCATCACTGGGCATGGTGGCTCTGCTGGACTCAATGTCAAGAGTGCTTGGGTCTATTTCGTCATCCTGGAAGTGATGATTGAGATTCTCCTCGTCCATGGCGAAGCCAGCTTGGTCCTCGATGTCAACATCGTCTCTTCTAGCGCGAAGTTCTTCATAGAAGGACCTCTGCTGGCTTGCAGGCACAAGTTTGGAAAACAGGTTGGAAGCCATGATGGAAATCCAATAAGTAGATTATGTAGGAACAATCAGGTTCTGATGCGAGATCATGGTAGCACCATCGTCAAAAAGTAGAACGTCGGGATCGGCCAGGGTTGGAAGAGCAGGCGCTCGAAGTCGGTCGGGCGTCGCGTATACTGTCGCTTAGCAGTTGAAAGTTGAAAGTTGACTTTCCTGGAGATATACGAAGGTTAGTAGTGCCAGGTATTCTTTGGGATCAGCTGTCTGGCCAACATTCAAGAGGGATCACGCGAAGAATGTTGAGTGAAGTTGAGGCGAGAGCATGTGCTTCTGGAGGGGCGGGTGACCTTGGGTGACCTCACTGGTGCCTTGTAATGCCAGGGTGCGTGTGCCTTATCTTATCATGCCTGCCTACATAGTAGCTGCCTACAGCGAGGTACCTTGAAGGTCAAGGGAACCCACTGATCTTCCCAAACAGGTAGGCGGTAAAAGGCCATGTCCATGGAGCTGGATCACCGTTCATAGTGTTGACATTCGGAGCAAAGTAATACTTGGAGGACCTGATACGGGCGATTCGCATTCTCACATTGCCGTTTTCCAAAATATTCAATTGCAACTGGCCCGCGACTGTCCAATATGGAAATTCATTAACAAAAATTCTCGCATGCTTGCCACCAAGGCTTCTTCTGCAACGGCGAACACAGTGGTCCCATCCCTTCGCCCAAATTCGTTGCCATAACCCGTGTGGACATTGCACAGGAAGATCGACATCGGGCGGCGGGCGTCTTCTTTGGCCCTATTCTCGACTTTACGCGGCATCTCAAGCCCCAAAGAGCTTATTCAAGGATGTCAAGCGATTCCTCTCTCTCCCTGAGCCTAGGCCAGCTGCCTTTGCGCTCACCAGCCCCAATCGATGGCATTGGCAGTGGCCCTCAAACACCGTCAACGGCCTCATCTTTCAGAGGGGTGAATGCCTTCTCCTCAAAAGTCACGACTGTACTGGCAACTTCTTATGCCGACGCAGAATTTCGAGATGCCCTGGTCCTCCTTGATGAACGCGGCATCACCAACTCTGCCGCCACACGACGACAGCTGCGGCTGAACCTCCAGAAGGAGGTCATCGAGAGCAATGGGGACATCATCTCTGAGTTTGGCAAAGTGTCTGACCAACTCCGTCGAATTGGAGCTACCATCAACAGGTTGAACAGGAGCTACGACGAGATCAAATCGCACATATCCGCAGCCCACAATGCTACGGATTCGGTCATTCACGATGCCTCATCCCTCATGACCCAACGCCGCCAGGTTGAGACAAAGCAACACTTGCTTACGGCCTTCAACAGGCACTTTTTGCTTTCCGAGCAAGAGTTGACAGCATTGACATCCACAGCCGAGCCTGTCGACGAACAATTCTTCGTCGTTCTCAATAAGGCCAAGAGGATCCGCAAGGACTGTGAGACCTTGCTTGGCTTTGAGAATCAGGCCCTTGGTCTCGAGATTATGGAACAAATATCGAAGAACCTCAATTTGGCCTTCCAGAAGCTCTACAGGTGGATCCAGCGAGAGTTCAAGACCTTGAATCTGGAGAATCCACAGATGGGCTCGCCAATACGACGCGCCTTGCGTGTACTGGCAGAGCGCCCATCTCTCTTCCAGAGCTGTCTGGACTTATTCGTAGAGGCCAGAGAACAAGTTTTGTCAGATACTTTCTTCACTGCTTTGACAGGCTCTTCTCCTGCTGGGATCCCAGACCGATCAGTGAAGCCAATTGAGCTCGCCGCCCATGACCCACTCCGTTATGTGGGCGACATGTTGGCCTGGATTCACTCGGCTGCTGTGAGCGAACGGGAAGCACTAGAGATCCTTTTCATCTTCGAAGGAGACGAAATAACCAAGGGTATTCAAGCCGGTCGCGCGAATGAGATTTGGCACCTGGTGGAGGATGAGGAAGGTGGAGAGCCACCTTTCGACCCTGTCAAAGCCCTCAACGAGCTAGTGGACCGAGACATGTCTGGTGCTGCCAGAATACTGCGGCAGCGTTTGGAGCAAGTTATCCAGACCAACGAAGAGGTCATATTGGCTTACAAGCTGGCAAACTTCCTGAACTTTTACCGAGTCACATTCGCGAAACTACTGACCCCGGCATCAGTCTTGGTAGAATCATTGCAAGGTCTTGAAACAGAAGCATTGCGGCAATTCCGCTCTTTGATGAGAGACTATGTTGGCAACTTGCAAGGAGACTTTCAGCAAACCCCCTCAAGCTTGGAACCACCTGGATTCTTACACGAGGCCTTTGAGCAACTGGCGGCAGTGATGAAGACATACGACACATCCCTCACTTCAACAGACAGTCGTGAAGCAGACTTTCAACCAATCTTGGCCGAGTCATTTGACCCTTTCATGTCAGGTTGTAAAGGCATGGCTGAATCCTTGGAACGCCCCGCAAACTCCATCTTTTCGATCAATTGCTTGAACACGGCTGTCGCTGTGCTATCGATATACGACTTCACCCACGGGCGCGTTACTCAACTTCGTGAGGAGCTGGACAAGCACGCCCAGGAACTGATTAATAGCCAGCACCTGTTCTTCAGAAGGGAGTCTGGTTTGGATCCGCTCTTCACAAGCATTGAGCCACTATCGGATAAGAAGGACGACATTCAGAAGATGAAGTCATTGGATGCTTTTCAACCAGGCTCGCTGGAAATTGCGAGTCGAACACTGGACAACTTCCTTACTTCTGCTTTGATGGATGCCATGGAGAATCTAGAGCAGCTCCAGGACTCGCGTCTTGCTAGGGAAATCACTGAGGAAGCAGCAGATAGATTCTGTACGGACTTTGGACGACTGGAGGACATGCTCATGTCGGCGGACGAGTTGGCTGAGCTGGAGGAGGAACGGGACAATGCAGACTCAGAGATCCAGGGTCTTCGAACGGCGTTCCCAAGGACGGCTGAGGAGATCCGGGTATTGCTTTCTTGAGTGGTATTTCCAGTTGAAACTACAGATTATAACCCACATACTCACCTCTAAGAGGGGATTTTAGCTCGTAGATATTCTGAGGAGAAAGCGAAGGATGAACATTTCTGCATCATGACATTGAACAGAAAGAGACAGTACTGAATCACATCGACCTTCTTCCTTTTTGTTGGTGCTTTCTAGGAATACAGATGTGAATATTACGGTGGTTGTAGAAAGGCACCATCTATTCTTAGGGGGTGTGGAGTTGGTCCTTATTCGGGTCGCTGGGGGGTTGGGGATTTTAGGGGATCTACCCTGCACCTGAGGTTGTTCGCATAAATCCGCTAACCTACGTCACAAACCTCGGCCGCTGATAGTCTCTGTGTCAACCTTCAGTTCCCAACTCGTCCAGGCGTGTAAGGCTGTCCTCTTCAATGCATTCATGCTGAAAGAAGCCCTGAAAGAGCCCTGTGTTTCAAAAAGCCTGCCTCGACTATAGACAGTGGCACCGCGCACAACTTTTGATCTACCTATCGGCACCCGACTTTCTATCTTCCGACGCGCCTGGCTCTCGCTGCTTTGATCCATCTCTGACGCGGCTGTGATGGTCTAGTCCGCAACATGATGCTTCGAAACAAGGCAGCTCTGCCTGTCCTGCAGAAGACGTATGATGAGAGTTATCTGACCTGCTCTACGGCAGTGTACTATGAGGGCCAGGTAAGACTGGTACAACTTCTTGCACGGCTAAGCCTGAACTCAGCTGACAATATCTCGCTAGGGCGATGAGAGGGAAGCGATGCGATGCTGGAAAAGCGCACTTGATAACATACACGATCACCAAGCACACAAAGTCACTCCCAATTATGTGCCAAAGACCGAGACCGAGAAGGCTCTGATCGAAAGTCTGAACAAGCTGGAACTGCAGTGCAAAGAGCGCATCGACTTGCTGGAGGCTCTCCGAATATCCCGTGCGGACGATGCGAAGTCGAACCCGAGAACTCCCAGTGACGGGACCATGACTGAATATCTTGACCCGTCTGATCCGCAACCGCGGCGCACGGCCAGCAAGGGCTGGATCGGCGACGGGACAATACCCGCCATCACTTATCCCGAGCTGTCGCGACCCGCCCTTCCACCGCGCCCCTCGTTCGTTTCTAGGAATTCCTCCGAGCTGGCGGTGGTGGGAAAGAGATATACAAGACCCGAGGTTGGGGAGTCTTCTTCGACTTCGAGGCTACCTTCCTACTATTCAGAAGCTCGAACCAGAAAATCGCGGTCGCCGAGTCCGGAAAAGTACACCATGAGGACGACCCTCCGTTCCAGCAAGCCCAGTGATAGATCCGTGAAGCGGCGGTCGGTCCCACGCATGACAGACGAGCCTGGCGCAAGCAAGGCTGCGACAATGGCGTGGAGCGCACTCGGTCTCAAGGATAGGTCAACGCAAGGACGTGATGCGGAAGCTTCGACTGAGAGGAGACCGCGTTCATACAATGACACTCCTGAATACAATGTACGAAAATCGAGTGGCTCGCCTACCCCTCGGCAGTGGGATAGCCACACCCGCAGATTGGTGAAGCACAGGGGCGATGAGGACGAAGAGGACACACATGTTGTAACTCCTTTGGAGTCGAGACGCAGTTTTGAACGGATTCGCCCAGACGATCTGCACTCTGGGGCGTCGGCGATTTCTGTCAGTGCCGCTTCGAGCGCTCTGAGCGGGTTTCCTGCCGATTCTCAAGACTCAGAGCGCACACCACGCCACCGGCCACGTATAGATCGCCCCACGAAGTCCGCAACAAGACCAATCTGGGATGAAGACACGGCTGCGGTTCGATCTCAGAACAAAGCAAATAGCAGCACGAACCTGCCGATACACCGAAAGCCGAGCAAATCACATCGGGACAGCCCTGGTGGGGAACATCGCCGGAAATCGACACCCCTTCGGAGGAGCGCTTCTGACTCCAGCGTGGAAGAGAGCGACTCCGGCTTCGCATCATCTCGTCCACGTCGCAAGGTTTCGCAAAGGGAACGAGCACTGCTTACGGACTCACAAGGCAATTCACGATCACACTCACGCCATAATTCCGAGGAATCAGCTGAGGATGAGTCGACACCCGAGGCAGCATGGAAGAAACGCAAAGCAGCTCTTATGAAGAATCTGCCACCCGGTGTGGACAAGAACGCAGCCAAACAAATATTAAATGAGATTGTAGTCCGAGGTGACGAAGTACGATGGAACGACATCGCCGGTCTTGAGATTGCCAAGAATGCGTTACGGGAGGCTGTGGTCTATCCATTTCTGCGACCTGATCTTTTCATGGGACTTCGCGAGCCAGCAAGAGGCATGCTTTTGTTCGGCCCGCCTGGTACTGGCAAGACGATGCTGGCACGAGCGGTTGCGACGGAGTCAAAGTCAACCTTTTTCTCCATTTCAGCAAGCAGTCTCACGAGCAAATACCTAGGCGAGTCTGAGAAACTGGTCCGGGCCCTGTTCGGTCTTGCCAAGGTTCTAGCTCCCAGCATTATTTTCGTTGACGAGATTGACTCCCTGCTCTCCCAGCGATCAGGATCTGGTGAGCACGAAGCAACTAGGAGAATCAAAACAGAATTCCTAATTCAATGGAGCGACCTTCAGCGAGCAGCAGCAGGTCGGGAGTCGGGAGACAAAGACAGAGGAGATGCTAACCGGGTGTTGGTCCTTGCAGCGACCAATCTTCCATGGGCTATCGACGAGGCTGCTCGTCGCAGATTTGTCAGGAGGCAGTACATTCCTTTGCCAGAAGCCGAGACTAGGGCTATACAACTCAAACATCTGCTCGCTCAACAAAAGTACAACTTGACAGACGAGGACTTCGCGACACTTGTCGAGTTAACGGATGGTACGTCTCAGCCGACTGAGTCTTTCATCAGTAGCTGTGCTAATTGAGACTCAATTATAGGCTTTTCAGGCTCAGATATGACAGCACTTGCAAAAGATGCTGCCATGGGGCCGCTGAGGTCTCTCGGCGAGGCACTCTTGCATATGAATATGGAGGATATTCGATCCATTGAATTACCAGACTTTGTTGCCAGTCTCGCCACGATCCGACCCAGTGTGAGCAAGTCGGGCTTAAAGCAGCATGAGGACTGGGCTGATGAGTTCGGAGAGCGCGGGGGTTGAGAGCATAGCTGGGAGGATGTTCATACCCGAAAAGAAAACTGCATTGGTCTTTTTTGCTGGCGCTAGAGCACGGAGCAGCCTATACGGAATGGTTTGCCATTGGTTTCTCTTCAAGAAGGTGCATGGAAGACGCAAGGACTTATTTCAATGATTCATCCATGAACATAGGACACAGCTGATATGCGAATACCGTGATTGTACAAGTTTGCAACGCTCCTTCCGGTGCAGTTTGCATCTATCTCCAAAGCGTGCTGTTACAGCTGACATCACGCTCTCCCGGGTCCAGCCTCATTTGCTCTTCGAAGGCGTGGTCGTCCACTCGACGTCACGAACCAGTTTCATATTGAGGGCCATCTTCGTGATCTCCCCAGTCACCTTCTCCGCACGCTCTACCCTCTGCTGCAACCTCACTGCTTGATCCCGCAAATACTTCCGCTCCTTCTTCATCTTGGTTCTCAGCGCGTGCTCAGCTAATCTTTCCTCCGGTGTGGGTACGGGCGGCCTCTCCTCGATGGGCGGGCCGAATGGTGCTATGATGCGATTCACGACAAAGCGCTTCTTCTTGGACGTCCGCCACCCGCTGACAATCTCGACCACATCGCCAGTTCGAAGTGAGTTGTTGGGGTCGTGTACGAGGTGCTTCTCAGGCTTTTTGAACGACTAACGCGACAAAGAACAAAATAATCAGGGTTAGTTTTCGAGGTTTGAAAGGGTGGTGAGACGCCAGCTCCCAAGTCTGCCGCTGCTCGGGGGCCAGTATTCAAGCGTACCTTCTGGACTTTCCGATTCCATATCTCCCCGCCCACCCTGACCTTTGCGGTCTTTTGTGCGAGCCCTGCTGATACAACGACGCCTGTAGTTGTGTTGCCAGTCCGCCGGGCCGCGGCTGCGAAGACGCTCTTGGCCGCCTGAGGGACGGATGCAAGGGCCGCGGAGGCCATTGGTCTTGCTGCTTCGTCAAGGCAGGAATGCGTAGTTGATGTCGCCTATAGATCGGGAGCGTAGAAATTCCGGGTAGGGTGGTTTGCGGGGGCTGTTGTTTTGATCACGAGCTGCTAAAGTAAACGTGAGGTCGTCACAGTTTCTAGGCCAAAATCTCGACGGCTTGCGCGCCGGCTCGGCTCCGGTGATGGTCGTGCGGCTGAACTTCGGCATTTGTCTAGGCCCAATGATTTGTTCTCCTCTACAAATTATACCTTGGGCCTCCCAAGCCGGAGGGCCATTCACTCACTTCCATTTTGTTTGGTAGGTAACTAGGTATGCTATTGGCCGTGCCGCATTCCAAAACAAGAACATCGATGGATTTCTTATGAATTTTCGTGGTTCGATCTCGATCCTACGAATCCGCTTCTTGCGATGCCTTGTCCGCCGCCCGCAACGCACTCTGGAAGACTTCCACAAGCTCTTCGGTCTCCTCCAGCCCAACACTGATTCTAATCAGATCTGGGTCCACACCTAGACTCGCTGCCCAATCCAGCTCCGCGTAATGCGCGAGCACCACGTATGGCGACGTAAGCGTGAAATTCGTCCCCAGACTCGGCCCTTTAGCAGTTTCAATATTGTCGTAGAAGGCCATTGCGTCTACCTTCTTGTAGAAGACAACAGACAATAGCCCACCATAGCCACCACCAGGCAGTTTACACACATCGTAGTTTGCTCGATCAGGATTGTGCTTTGGGTAATGCACCGTCTTCACCTTCGGATTCGCCAGCAGCACCTCGCAAATTGCCTCAGCGTTGGTGTTGATACGGTCAATGCGCGTCATAAAGTCGCGGCTGTTGCGCTCGAGAAAGATGACATCTTCGGGCCAGTACGTGTCCTCGTAGTCGCGCGCGGCCGTGTCTTTGAGCAAGGTGTAATACCGGCTGCTGGGGTTGAATACGGCCGCTCCGCCCATGACATTGCAATCGCCCGAAAAGATCTTGGTTAGCGAGCTGACTACCACGTCGGCGTATTGCAGCACATTGATATTGGCAAAGGTGCCAATAGTCTCGTCTACCACCACGGCAAAGTCATACTGATCGGCTAATTTGCGAAGACGCTGGAGGTTTGGGCAAGTGAGCATTGGGTTTCCTGGGAATTCGCAAAAGAGACCAAGAAATTTCTCGCCGGACTTGAGGCGCGCCTCCAGTTCGTCGAGGTCTGCTTCTGATGCACGGCCATAATGGACGCAGCCAGGTCCAAACTTCTCAAGGATTTTGAGCGTGTCCACGTAGGGGAAGCCGAAGCTAATGCTCTTGTAGCTACCACGAGAGCTCAGCAGCAGGCGGTGCATGTTAAAGATGGCATTCATGCCCATGGGGTATAGGTAAATGTCTTGTTCTGACAAGCCGTGCACGCCTCGATTGCTGGGCTCGGCCTGTGGCAATGGATGGTTGCCAACATCGACATCGGTCGTCAGGGTCCCAGCGATTCGTCTCTTGATGGCAACCTTGGCTCGCTCAACGAGAGAAATGTCCAAGTTCCTTCCGAAACGCTCCTCGACAAAGCGCGACGACTCCTCCGAATCAGGAACAGCCCCATTCTTCTGCCCGAATCGTAAAGATGCGTTGAATGCTGCGTCGTCGGTAGACATGACCCTCTGATAACGTCTTGGGCCTTTGCCTGGTATTTGCCGTACCGGAGACATAGGTGGCTTGTGCGCGTCATCCAGCACAAGCAGTCCCTGATTGAAAAGGCCATGGCAGAATTCAGCACGTCTGCTAGAGACGCCGTCACCGCTGTGTTGCCAATATTGTTTCGCGTAGGAAAATGCCTCTGGCTTGAAGAGGACGGCTGAGATAGTGGGGTGGACAGGCCTCAAGGGCGTAGCAGCCGAGTTTGAATCATCGAGAACCAGGTGGACTGCACTGAGATGTTCCTGTGCAGAAGTAGGCGCTTTCTCCTTGATGAAGGACATACACCGCTGAGCAGTCTTCCGGGTAGGGAAAAGCATGGCCTGCTGGCTTGGGAGACCGTGAATTTGTGCAATGTCCTGAGCAAAAGCCTGGATGCTCTTGTGAATGAAGAAGCGAGGATAGCCGGTGGTCATGCTGTCGACGACCAATTTCTCTCCCTCCTCGTAGCCTACGTTGTCTCTCCATGTTGGCAACGAGACACTCACAGCCTTGATAGCAGTATCGAGTGGTTAGTCATGAGACGGACGACTCGCTGTGTACTGAACATGGACTTACATGGGCTGTGTCCGGGGGGATAGACTCCCCTAGTTTAATGTGCGGCATGCCAGTCACAGCGTCTTGTCACCAATGTTTCTTCACAGTTCGCCCAGCGCTTAACAGACCTCCAGGTCAATCAGGTTAGGAGTAATTGAAGAGGACCGTTGATGGAGGAGTTCAAGGTTGGCCCACTTCGGACTGGACTGTGAAGTAGGCAACGACGAACGACGTGATCGAGTTTTACTGTAGTCCGAAATGTGCGTGTTGTGCCCTATGTTGAGAGTGGATGAGGGTCGTAAAATGGTCTGGAAGCTGCATTGACAGCTTACTATGTCGTTCTCGCCACGACGCTGTTATCTATAACATGGAGTTTGTCTTGGCTGTGGAAACGCAGTGAGGCCCCTTGACTCTTTTGGCGTTGCTGCCGACGACCGGAGCCAAAATTTTGGAGCGGTCCGGCTCGGGGCCTCTCCGAACTAATCCCGACCCCGACCTCTAGTACGTAGTATGGTATAACCTCAAGTTTTCCAAGGGAATATGCTCCCTTGCTGTCAAATCAGGTGATTGCTCATTTGCTCCAGGGGTACCAACTTTCTTGACTGAAGCCATCAGCTGCCTGGCGTGATAGCATCAGCTTTACAGTACATTGTCAATATCTACTACGCCTCAACGTATTCGGAAGCAGCAAGACATCATTTGAGTTGACATGAGTTTGCTATGTATGGGAGACTATTCTAGGGAAAACCAGATTCAATGCCACTTCTTCATGCTCGTGCTGTGAAAGCCATCCACCGAACAGATTGCTCTGCAGTGTACTGTGCTGTGCTGGGAAAGTCTGTAAATTTGCTGACCGTCCATGTCATTGCGCATTATTGCCGTAGTCATTACTCGTCCTGTGTGCCAGCATTCAATACCCGGAAAAGGACCCGAAAGGGAAAAGAAGAGTCCCAGACGAAAGAAACCTAACGAAAATCGAGAAAAAGAAGAAAGGCGAGCTCCTACCATATTACACCTCAGGCAGACCTCACACATGAACCCTCGACCCTTTTCGACTGCTGCCAATGCAACTGATACTGTCACTCGGCGCAATACTACACAGGTCATCCTCTTGATCGTACCCGGCCTTACTACTGCCAACTCCGCTCATCGGCAAACCCACATCCCTTGCTGAGACGTAGCTTGCAGCACCAACAGGCGCCACCCGTGCAGAAGCATGGGAATCTGCTCTTCGCGAGACCCGGCTCGCAGTCTTAGGCCGCGAAACCACCGACGTCAACTCCGTCTGCGCGGTCGGCTGCATTGACGGGCCCCGGACAGTGCTTGCCGTGCGGTGGCTCCGACTTGACACATAGCTGTCTCTGTCCGCCGGGGCAGCCGTGTACTTTGATCTCGACCCTGACGCCTGGCTCACCTGGCTGCGTGGCGCTAGAACGACATTGTCCATCTCACTGGTACGCGCCGTGTGCTTCGAGCTGGAGCTGACATGACTGACGTGCTCGGCGTCCGTCAAAAGCAGAGGGGGTCTTTGTGAGGGGGCTTCGCTGCGTGTGCGAACGGTGGACGCACCGCTTGGCTTGTAGCGAGACGAGTGCCGGCTACGACCATCGTCATAGATGCTGTCTGCGTTCCGCGGGCCTTGACTGTGTGGATACCGTGTTAACATAGTCGGCGGGGGGCGGCGTTCTGCGAGAGACATATTGTAGTCCCTTGCAGCTGGTCCGTACTCCGAGTACTGGCTGCGGGGCCCAAGGGGCTCAGGATATGTTGAACGCCGTTGGAACGAAGGCGCCTCTGCTTCACTTCGTAGCCGCTCATGCTTCATAGCGCCGTAAGCAACGCCAGCACCAATAGCTGCGCTAGCGGCAGCGACTCCAAGCAAGGTGCCAACCACAGCCCCAGCGGTGAGACCACTCGAGTTTTCGCGGGCCGAGAGCTTTGGCTGTGATGGCTCTGTCGGCTCAAAAAAGGTGGTAGACGTTCTCGTGATAGTGCGCCTGACAATCGGCGAACCCTCGTCATGTCTCGAGACCATCGATGATGAGCCCGGCGTCAGAGGTCCTGCTGGAGTGCGAGGAGCCTCAGATGTAGCCACATCATAGTTCCACGTCATGATCCGACTGATCTCTCCCTCGCTCGAGCTTGTCCTGCGAACCGTTGAGCCCGGGTAGCCTTCTGGGTACTGGGAAGGGGGAATATAAACAACGTCCATTGTGTTTCCGTCCAAGTCGGTCTCGGTCGCCTTTACTGGCAGTCTCCAATCGTCCAAAATCGCCGGTGATTGACCAAGCAGGTTTCGATCGTTGTCCAGCAATGCTCTGCCGTCCGCCTCGGTGACTCTTTCCTGAAAGCTCCTGACAACACTCGGATATCGTGCAGAGAAAACAACACGTGAAAGCTTAAGAGGTCTCTCAGCTGTGGAGTGGATCTGGCGTAGCTCCAAGACAGGGGTTGAAGGTTCGGTGGCTGTGCCGTAGGTGATTGAGGGCGATCCAGATGGGGAGAAGATGGGGTCCGCCGCGAATATGTACTTGAGACCCAAGGGCTGTAAGACGGTGGAGTAGAAAGAAGAGGAGGAGGCCAGGTGCTTCACTTCGATGAAGGGTAGCATTGGATTGGTTGTGACACCACCCAGGAGAACGGGTAGTATGGATGCGGCAATGCGGTGTGATGTGACAAGACAGCTCCAAAGTGGACCGTACAGTCAGTCTGTCAGTCTCCCGCAGCCTTGGGTGCACAGGTGGTCAGGACTGCACCAGGTGGATGATACTGCAGGAAGAACTTCAGTCTGTGACTATCCTCGCGGTTGCAGGAGGGTTTCCCTTTCCGTAAAGTGTATTGTGAGACTGAAACAGACGTGTGCAAGGGAACGGAGCCTTTTGTAGGGCGTGACACGACAGCTCTGAGTGGGGAGCGATGTGAACCACTCAAGTTGAGCAGATGCAAAGATGGATCCTGCGTGTTGCCGCCCGAGGAGAGGACCAAGACTGTAGACCCACGAATGCGGAAGGAAGACCAAAGGATACGGAATCGACGCGCACCAAACCACGGTGGCGGGCCACTTGGAACCACCAGTTGACACCGATACTTGCCATCATTCACTGATTTGAGGGGAGTTCTGGCAGATTCCTTCCGATCTCACCTGGCGTCTCCACAAGCCGGCTTCGACGTGGCTCGCCTCGGGACAATGGCCGTGAGCGGGTAATGTGGTGGGCAGTCCAAGCCTAGAACATGTCAGATCCAAATGCAATGCCGTCGCCGGGGGAAAGCCGGTCAAATTGAGGCATCGCCGCAGAAGGGATGAGCTTCATCCATAGGGCTCGCAAGAACTTAGCAACCCTAGGTAGGTCTTCGGCTGGAAGCATCTTGCCGTGGTGCCCGAAGCAGCCAGCGGAACGCCTTTAAGCGCGGTGAGTGGTGTGCTCGCCGTAGGAAAAGGATAGAGTAATGTTGGGCATAAGCTCATGCCCCTGTATGCAGGAGGTGTGGGGGGTGAAAGGCCAGAAACTCACTATCATTCGCAGGGCCCCAGAAAATATGCAAGAGACTGGAGTCTACATACCCAACCACACAAAGTGATTACTCGACGCTAGAAGCCTTGAAGTAGCTATAGGACGTCAGATGCTGTCGGAAATGAAGTTGGGCCCAAGTTCGCCGTCGCAGGTCTTGGCTGGCCCGCAGTCCGTTTGGAACAGGCGAGGCCCTGTTATTAGTAACCATATCAGGTCGAGTAGATCAATCAATGGTGAATGAAATGCGGACTTGTTCGAGGAAGACTACTTGAACTGCCTGCGGTGCAACATTAGGCATCTCACATAGGATCAAGGCCTGCTCATGATTGGGACACAGTGACAAGCAGGACAGAGGAGACGAAGAATGAGCGCCTGCCAATTCGTATGGTCCATTCCATTCACCTAGACTCCAATATGTATAGAAGACCAGTTCTGGTCTTTCATAGGCCGCACAAGCGGTGAACTGGCTTCACAGCTTGCTTGCACAGGTGCTCGTGTTCTGCTCCATGTAGCGAAACAGCGTGACACGGCCGCTACTAGCATTGCTCGATCCAACCTTCGAATATTCACATTTCTTCACGCGAGCCCGTTGACAAAGGATTATGGGTTCCATTCAATGCCTGTCGTACCGGGGGCCCGACTCGAACAGACAAGACAATTGGTCTGGTCCATCTGCCTTGTTCACTAGATGAAGCTGTACACTTTGGGGAAGAAAAAGAGAGGCTGATGTGTCACGGCGACCGCAATGCCAACTCTCCAGGTGAAAATGCTCTGCGGCCAAAGGCGGTCAAGAAGAGGAAGAGAAAAAACGGATATTGTACCACCAGGGTCAGAAATGCCGGACAATTTTCGATCCATTTTGGATTAGTTGTGATACCCTACCCTGACTGTGAGCTTGCCAAAACGCCCACTTCCAAAGCTTCCCTCCACATCTGCCCTCAATCACGACGAAGTGTAGGCACAAAATCTGCCCACGTCGTGCCCTTCGAGCAAGTTCTACACGCTGCATCCCTAAAGTCTCCATTCTTGAAACAGTAATGTGGTGCGCGCAGCTCGTCAGGCACTTGCCTCAAGACCGCAAGTGCAAGAGTCCACGTAAATCCTCTGCAGTAAGTTAGTAGATCCTCAAGGGCCGATGGCTTCGACTTTCGAGCTTATCGAGAGGACATCAGACGAAAGAGAGTAAAGATCGACCAAGTTGAAGTGGTCTGACCGAACATGCAGAAATGCTCTTGGATCCGTTGTTGAACACCCGAATTGTTTTGGTTGGAAAAACACAGTGCAAACACAGACGACCCAAGTTTGAAGGCATAGCTCTGCTGGGCACGGCTGATGTTGTATAGCCATTGCAGCAGAGCGCACCGTCCCCTACCCTTCTGTAAGTCCCCTTGAGCGCGTTCTAGATTCCTCGAGGCCGACCGGCTGTACTCCTGCCCGACGATGGGCCTGATTAAAAAATATCATCCCTGTGAGTTCCACAAGGCGCATAGAAGTGGTGAGGTCGTACAGGCTGTGCCTATAGGACGTCCCAGGCGTCCTCGGCGGCATGACAGAACTTGCTGCAGGCAACACTGGCCGAGAGGCTGAAGTTGCTGATGGAAATCTTCTCGTCGACATAAGGGTCAGCAAAGTTGTCGGGACCCTTGGCCATAGCACCAACGAAAACGCAAATGCTTTCGTCATCATCGAGTTGGTCGATGTAGCTCCTGACTTGCACGACGGGAGCGTCGAAACTCAGGGTGATTTTGCGGCACTTTGGAGGCAGGTGGTCGGTGATGGGGTTTTGAATGACACGGAGCAGCTTCTCTTGAGAATTGGTGGATTTTATGGAGAGACGGTGGAGCAGCTGGACCATGAGACCGGCAAAACGTTTGAAGGTACGCGGGATTCGCACCGAAGGGGACACCTCTATCAGGACACCCTTGGCGGTGGAGATATAGATCTGTAGCCTGCCGGCCTTGTTGATGGGCGAATCGAGCAGGGTGAGCAGACACTACAGCAAAGGCAAGTATGTCAGTAACCCGTGTTCAGCATGTTGAATGCAGGGCAGCAGAGCGAGTTGATGTGAGGTTGAAGATCATGGCGGGGCGGAAGGAGAGAGGGCAGGGTAGTCAAACCTGGTGAGTGATGTCGGGCCTCGCCTCACTAATATCCCGGTTCATCTTGCGCATGATGCCAATATGCTCATCACTGTTGAGGAGCGAGTATTTCTCCTCTCGTTGAATGCCCATGTGACCAGTACGGGTGTGAGATGACTTGTAAGTTTCGAGGCTTGCGTGGGACAAGACTACAATCAAGCGCTTCGAATCCTTGTCTGTCGCAGGAATGGGGGCATGCTGCTCGGCGACGAGCTGGGGGAGCTCGGGGGGCGGAAGTGATTGGGTTCCTGGCATTTTGGATGTGAGCGGAAGACGTTGAGGCGAATGTTGAAGCTGTTGAAGCGACGTCGGGGTATGTAGAAAGGGTGGACGGGGAGGCAAAGGCTAGGAAAAAGTACGTAGGAAGGGATTGAGATTGATATCAGCCAAGTGGGTCTGACGTCTTTTTTCTTTGGCGGCAGGCTGCGGGAAGGCAGCCTAAGAC
>JAPEVC010000385.1:0-19614 GCA_027946555.1 Gnomoniopsis sp. IMI 355080 | reverse complement strand
GGGGGAGACAAGGAGGTGGACCCCTCCAGTAATACCAGCTGAATGGAACAGCTTGGACGTCAACCTTGCCAAGTCCAGCTACATTCTATGCAGTTGTGACGATGGCATCTCCCTCATAGCAACTCGGCACAAAGCTACCTATATATTTCTTATTTCTTCTTTTGCATGTACTGATTTCAACGTTCAACAACAACCGTACATGGGATAGCCGCGGTTCCACTGACCTGAAGTGCCGCCTCGAGTATTCATTCTCCTAGCCATCACGACGAGAACGTGGGGGAGGGGACACACTCGGATCCGGGCCTTGTTCCGTAGAACGGCCCGACTACAATCAACCTGCATCCTGCACTCTTGCAACCCAGCGACTCCCCGATCTTGCTGCTTGCTGGTCCCATGGACGTCTGCCCGTCGTTCCACCTGACGACAGCCTCCACCTCTTCCCCGCTGTCTCCTCCCTTCCCCCTATCCAAATATTTATAGTCTCTTGGAAGGGAGGATACCTTGAGCCGAGTCCTCGTCACGGGCCCGCGACATGCCCCGACCTCCTCCGTCATTCTCGTTACGAAGCGCTGTCGCGAGGACGCACCCACAGACAGCGACTTCTCGACAGCATCTGCGGCCTAGCATCCAGACCAAGATGGCCTCAAGAGCAGCTCGAGCACTGGCGCGCGGCCGCAAGCAGGGCCAGCGACTCTTGCACTCCCAACGCCAATATCCCACCTACCGATTAGTATCCTCCTCGTCCTCACTTCGACCCTCGACATCGATGCCGCAGCAGCAGGCCTACACGCGCCCACCACATACCCGTGGCTTTCAAGCCTACTTCGTCACCCACCTCCCCTCCTCCTCCATGAGCCCCGATTCACGTTCCGCCCCGGGCCCGCACCACAAACTCCCGCGAGCTGCTTCCGCTCCCCACACCGCCGGCCCCGGCTCCTCTGCGCCCGTGTCGCCTCCCAACATGCCCTCGAGCCGCGACCTGACCGTGGTGCGCATCCCACTGCGCAGCGCGAAGCACCACTTCGGCGCCTTCAGCGGTCGCGGCAGCCGCCCCTACAATGAGGACACCAACGCTGCCGGTACGATCAGTATCCCGGCATTTGCTAAACGCGCACCTATGAGTCTTGTTCGGAGCGAGCGGAACAATAGCGCGGGCGTGGCTACGACTGCAGATAGTTCATTTGGAGATCCGCAGGTGTTTTACTTTGGCGTCTTTGATGGCCATGGGGGGAGTGAGTGCGCCGAGTTCCTTAGGGATGAATTGCACGGATACATAGAGGAGGCAGCGAACCAATTTGAGTTGAAGAGCAGTCTGAGGAAGAAGAGCAATGTGCCTACGGATACGTCAGATAAGGCTGCTGCGTCCGGGGAGCGGGAGCCGGCAGACACAAGTCGAAAAGGGAGGGCATTACGCAGCGTGGATATGAAGAGCCCGGAACAAGTCAAGATGCAGCTCGAGGATACACAGATCACGGATGGCAAGATGCCCACGGCCATTTCTCAGCAACCTGTCTGCGTCAAGGCCGACGTGCACAAGGCGCTGGAGCTAGAGAAGGAGCTGGTGGCCGAGTACAAGAGCACCATTGGGGGCTACTTTCGGCGCTTTAAGCCGGCGCTTTTCGACCTCCACCAAGACTCTTCCCTCGACGATCCACTCACGTCTTCCTCCCAGCCCAGAATATCCATCGAGTCTGTCCTCACCTACGCCTTCCTCCGCGCCGACCTCGATTTCGTCACTGCGCAAGCCCGCAAGCCCGACCCTGACGACCCTTACGTGTCAGACAACCAGCCCCTCAACAAAGACGAGGTCCTCGGCTCCAGTCCGCACAAGGTCCCCTCCGGCCACATCATCGGCGGGCCCACGCGCTTCAAAGGTGGCAGCACGGCGTCGGTCGCGCTCATCTCGACACCCACTCCGGCGCCCTTCTGGCACCCCAACGCGCACAGCACCATTGTCGTCGCGCACGTCGGCGACACGCGCATCCTGCTCTGCGAGACCACCACCGGCCTCGCCGTGCCGCTCACTAGCGACCACCATCCCAGCAGCCCCACCGAAGCGAGGCGCCTGACGCGGTATGCGGAGAGCAGTCTGGTCACGGACAGTTTTGGCGAGGAGCGCATCTCGGGGCTGGCCAACTCGCGCGCGTTTGGCGATATGCGCAGCAAGCGTATCGGCGTCAGCGCGGAACCTGAGCTGACGCGCTTAGAGCTGGGCCCGGCGCAATTTAGTTTCTTGGTCTTGGTTAGTGATGGTGTAAGTGGCACGCTGAGCGACCAGGAGATTGTCGATGTCATCAAGGAGGCGCGGACGCCCGAGGAGGGCGCACGGAGCGTGGTGGGGTATGCCACCGAGGTTAGCAGTGATGGGGACAATGCTACGTGCCTTGTTGTGAGGCTGGGAGGCTGGGAGAGGCGGAGCGAAGGTGGCCTGGGCAGCTTGGGAACGAAGGAGATGCGCGAAGCGAGACGAGCGGATGCGAATGATCCGCGACGGGGACGCCGGTAAAGACCGTGTTCGTGGGATACCACAAGGGCTACTTGGCTATTTCGAAAATGCGACGTCCTGAGCCAAAGGCACCAATCGGTCTCGGTTAGAGGGATCGAATTCTTACATCCTGGAGCGTTTGAAATTACTTGTTGACATACAGTCGTTGGTAATGGGGTCTGTACTTGGGCTGATATAGCAACCACATACACTTCTAGACGGGCATACAAAAGGGGCATGGCTTGATCATGGCGTCGGCGTCAGCACGGTGATAAAGGAGATACCAACAAGCATTTGTGCAATAGAATCAGGAACAATATACAGCATTCTGAATGATCATTAAGGTGTCTGTCTACTCGAGACGACTACCTACCAAATGCCAGGAGAGCATATGAATTTTCTAGGAAAGGGATACTGGTCCCAAGAGAGAACGACGTCGTGTTCTCGTGGTATCATTGTTGCCTCCGTAACGTCGTCTCCTCACCACCATCCCCGAAATGATACGCCAGACCCAAGTCCCAAGTAGCCACGATACTTCCTTTCCTGCCTGAACGCGCACCCCGAGCGCATTTTACCCTTTATGCAATCAATATCTAGGCGGCCCGTGACCCCATCCTGGCGGTTGACCCTGTCCAGGCCCATAACCCCCACCCGGATAGCCACCTGGTCCAGGGGGTGGTGGCCCGCCCCAGTATCCAGGTGGTGGAGGAGGCTGTCCATACGCTCCCGGAGGTGGCGGCGGTCCCCAATTTCCCGGTGGAGGCCCTTGACCATAAGGTGGTGCCTGGGGATAGCCGTAGGCGGGCTGGGGCGGTTGGCCCCAAGAGCCTTGCGACCCTCCCTGATAGTACTGCGCAGGCGGCGTAGGAGCCGCATACGCCGCTTGCTGGCTCGACCCAGGGTTGAGGTACTCATCGGCCGCACCGCCCGTCGTCGGGCTCGTGTCAGTGTAGTGGCCGTACCCAAGCTGCGCTGAGGAGTTGCCCTGGGGTCCGGGGGTCTGGCTCATGTAATTGTCCTGTGGGCGGCCGTCGGCGCCCTCCATTGCGCCGAGGTCGCGTGTCTGCACGGCGCTCCATAAGCTGCCGCTGACCTTGCCGTGGCCGACGCCACCGAGGGCGCTCGTCCATGCGCCCCATTCGCCGGCGCCGGCATGGCCGTGGTTGCCGGACTTTTGGTCCGGGCGGATGATGTGGTTCTTACCGGCTTTGACAGATTCACTGGAGAGAAGGTGGTTGAGCTCGTGGCGCCGCGGGTCGGTGTTGGCCCATTGGGACACGGTGTTGAACATGTCTTTTTGGATCTGGATGCGCTCATCGCGAATGGCGGGGTGGTGAAAGGCACGGAGAACATCGTTGACGACTTCGTCTACGGGAACGCCGGGGTTCTCCCAGGCGTAAAGAACACGAGGAACGGTGTACTGCAGCACAGTAGCAGCAACTCGTCCAGCGCATGAGTTGAGAACGTTGGTGAAGTGATCCTTGGACAGCATCGAGTGCGTAGGGTTCGTGCAGGTGGGATCCTTCCACGGCTCGAGCTGGTTGTTCGCACTGGCGCTGATGACCCCGGAGCTTCCGTCCTTGAGCACCTTGGATACCTGATTGATAATAGGACGGATGAACGGAGCCAAAAGACCGAGCACGAATGCCGTAAGGGTCTCGCTGATGTGCTCGAGCAACTTCTCCAGCCCAGGCACCTTCGAGATCATGCTGCTGATGGACTTGACAATCTTGTCCCGGAATTCGAGGATCGGGTATATTCGCTTGGCTGTCTGCACGGGGTCAAAGTCAGGCGACATGCCTGGAACTTGGTTGACGTTGGCGCGCGTGCGCTCGTTGTTACGTTCCTGCTCTGCAGAGGCCTGCTGGAGCTTGCGGGCCTCGGCTGCAAAACCAAATCCAATACCGGGCAATTCAGTGATGCTTGAAATGAAGTCGTTGCCAGCTTTGCCGGAGCTGCCGCCTAGACTGAGGCCAAAGAGTCCGCGGTCGCCGGTAGGACCATCACGAGAAGTGCCGCCCGAGGCAGCCTGAGCCTGGGCATTCTTGAGCGCAATGTCCACCTCATCGACCTCGGACTGGGTGAAATGGTCCGTGGCCTCACCCAAGACCGAGTGCAGGAAGTCAACGCCGCCGAAGGTGCCCGTCACTATAGGATAGACCCGCTTTCCGCGAATATTGATCTCAGACTGTGTACCGCAGTGAGGGAAAACGCTGTGGTATCCTAGCTCCCGCAGCGCCAGTTCGCAGTAGTTGCTGTGCGCACTAAAATCCTCCATGCAATGCAACGCCTGGCCAAGGCATCGTAGAGCTTCACACAGATCTGTCTCCTTGCCCTTTGAGCCGCTGCCACCGCTGGTATACAGGCGGCCGAAGTGTATGGACCGTGCAAAGCTAAAACGCAGATAGCCGGCGCTCGTGGCCCAGCCACCGCTCTCGTTGGCAATGTAGTTCTTCATGCCTGTGTTGGGATCAATGGCTAATTCCTGTTGGTCGACGGGGCCCCTGAGTCTAGGGTCGAACTTGCGCGCGTCGTCACCATCCGCGTACCCAAGCGGGTTGTCGATATGTTCCTCAGGTCGGTAGACTCCCAGGCGTTCCTTAGTGACCTCAAACTCCTCTGTTGCGTAGCCGAAAGCCATGAAGGCCAAGACCCAGACCAGAATACGAATAGTGTCTGCATTGGCTCCCTTGAGAGAGCCGACGTCAACGGCTTGGGAGTAGTCACGCAGCCAATTGCCGAAGTAGGTCCTCTTTACCATCATGGAGGTCCATTTCTTCCCGTACAGGAACGAAACGGTCTTGAGCATGCTGATGAAAACGTTGGCATGGGCTTAATCTTGATGGAAAAGAAGGGACAGACACTCACTCCTCGATGTCCCCATGGCGCCAGTTGTGGCCTTCCACTTGGGCTGTCAGAGTAGAATTAGAAGTGTGTTCGTTATCAGACGTCTTGCATTTATAGTCTGAGCGTACCAATTGAGGGGATATTGCCGGCTCCGAAGGCGTGTGCCTTGGTGGTCATGAAGGCCAAGATGATGCAAAGTACGAGTAGTGTGGAGGTGGAGCCCCACCTCAGGCCGGACGAAGCCATCGTGGGTCTTTGCGTTATGACAGCGGTAATGACGGTGAGATTGTTCAGGTGAGACGAAGCCTTTGATTGCGATTAGGGGAGGGGAAAAGTGTACAGTTGCACTTGGGTCAGCTACTGGATAGACAAACAAAAGAGCTGAAACTGCGCGGTATGACGTTGGGAAACCAGCTTTTTGGTGCTAGAGAATTTGTGAGGGGCAATCACAGGCAGCCGAACATTTTCAGTCACACAGCCTCAAAACTCAATCACATCAGCCAACGAAGAACCTGTAGTCAGTCTGCTGCGCCTACCAAACCCTACACTGGACGTCAATTTTTATTATGAGTGCTCGCACATCAGGACGAACTGGTCCAACGCCCAGAGTCAGTCCAATTGGCAAGCTAGCAGGCCTGAAGAGAATGCAAGAGTAGACAGTTACAGGTGCTTCAAGGATGGTGAGGTTGAGCCGTCCCCACGCAGGTTTTTATCAATAGAACAATGACTTGGACGGTCTCTATCTTGATAAGCGAAGGCTATCATTGAAACTCCAACGACAACAACATCACGCGGATATTCGCCGTCGCTCCGAACGTGGGACTTATTAATTACTCTACAAGGCAGGAAAGTTCCGAGCGTTGCTAAGGCTTGCCTACTAGGTCATGGTAGCCGTTTATTGCACTGTATTAAATGCCATTGCAGTCGCCGGGATACCCTCATCTTCAAGTTCCTGGATAGCGTTCCCAGGTACCTGGTAGCTAGCTTGACAGCATGGTTCGGACCTAAGAATTGAGGGGGATCTGATAAATGCAAAAGAAATGGTGGCAAACAGGAAGTTTCAACCGCATTGTGTGGTCTTGCTAAGGGCATAATCCAAAGTGGGTGAAACGTAGTGTGGTGCTCTTGGAGCGTCAAGAGATACAAGCAGATCGTCTTAGATAATCGCTTCTGTTGCTTGCGACTCTACATAGTGGTTTGAAGCAGGGTCTAACTTCTTACTCAGTACCTAGCACGCTACCTAGGTACCTACCTACCTGGGACCTGGGTACGTCAAATGACTACGTGCACTGCATGAACTCTTGGGGCCAAATTCTGCGAAAAACATCACATTAGGAACCATACCAGCAGAGAACTCCTGCCATATATGAAAATAAAGAGGATCAGCGCACTCAAAATGAGGTGGTGAGCTTGGCCCAGGTGAGATGAGAAAAAATCACACCACACTTCGGCCGTCGAAGATTCCGGCTGAAGAGCAAACATGCTCTGAATGGCCACTAGCTCGTGGGGTAGCGCCATCGATCACTCCACCCTGCTCAGCGTTCATGGCCATCGCTCTCTGAAGCTCGCACGAACCGGTCCAGAGCCCGGGATGGAACAGCCCACGGCCCCTTGCCCAAGGCCACTTCGACCCTGACAAGCCTGACAGGCCCTGCGAGCCCAGTCAGCCAGTGTGCAGGTGCTCATCAACACCCGCTCACTCCATCAAACCCTGTTCCCAGGGCCAGTACCACTCTTCGCCGCTCGTGGTCCCTTTAGTCCCTTCACCGCAAATTACATATTCCATTTCTTTTAAATTCTGTAACACTGCGCTGCTCATCGATTTTGATTATCGTTGCAGCCCATTTTGTCGAGATTCGCCGCGGCAGTCCACTCCTTTGCCCTGGCTCCGACTCGTTCACCTTTGAAGGGTCTCAACTTGATCCACTCGCGCCTGGGTATCGATCGCCCTTTTCTTCTCCCCCCTCCCCATATTTTGCGACGTGTCGTGCTGTGGCGTGTTGCTCCTCCGACTGGTCCGTCTATTGGCCACCTCCAAAACTTTGTGTCAACCTCGCCAGAGTCGACGAAAAGGAACTTCCAGGTTCATTCGAATTGACTTCTCCGAGCGTCAGACCGCCGCAGCCTATCCCTGGACACGATCTCTCAAGATGCCCTCACGAACCCTGCCCACCTTCACGCGCGCCGATGTCGAGGCGCATAACTCGGCCCAGGACTGCTATGTCACCCTGGGTGGGAATGTTTACGATGTCTCTGATTTCGTCGAATCGCACCCCGGCGGTCCCGAGCTGATCACCGATTGGGCTGGCAAGGACATCGCGGCTATTCTGAAGGACGAAGACTCGCATACGCACTCCGAGTCTGCCTACGAGATCCTTGAAGAGTCCCTCGTCGGGTTCGTGGTATCAGACAAAGCCGCCAATGGTCACGCAAATGGAAATGGGAACGCAAACGGGCATGCAGTCAATGGCGTCAATGGCGATGCGCACACAAATGGTGACGCCAAAGCCAACGGCAACGACACTGCCAATGGACGCTGGGTTCATCCGCGGACGGGCATGTCATCCGCCGAAGACCTTAGTAAAGAGACAGATTTGGAAAACGACTACAAAACCCACAAGTTCATCGACTTGAACAAGCCTATGTTCCTTCAGGTTTGGAATGGTGGCTTCAGCAAGAGATTTTACCTCGAACAGGTGCACAGGCCGAGACACTACAAAGGCGGTGCCTCGGCGCCCTTTTTCGGAAACTTTTTAGAGCCTCTGACCAAGACGCCTTGGTGGATTATACCCTCGCTCTGGTGGCCTTGCATCACCTACGTTCTCTATGAGGCGGGCAAGGGCTTCCACAACTACTTGGCAATGTTCGGCTTCTTCATGGTGGGCATCGCTTTTTGGACCTTGTTCGAGTACTTGCTCCACCGATTCGCGTTCCACCTGGACGAGTATGTAGCATACCTTTCCAACTTGCCCATTGATTACAACTGACAATGTACTCTGTAGCTATCTGCCCGACAACCGAGTGGGAGTAACCCTTCACTTCACCTTGCACGGTGTTCACCACTACCTTCCCATGGACAAGTACCGTCTCGTGCTGCCGCCAGCACTCTTCCTCATGCTGGCGTGGCCTTTCTGGTACCTCGCGCACTTTATTTTCTCGTACGACTGGTACGTCGCCACAACGGTCTTTGCTGGTGGTATCTTTGGCTACACCTGCTACGACATGACACATTATTTCCTACACCACCAGAATCTGCCGCTGTGGTACAAGCAGCTCAAGAAGTATCATCTGGAACACCACTTCCTCGACTACGAAAATGGCTTCGGCGTAACCAGCAAGTTCTGGGACGTGGTATTCGGAACCGAGATCAAGCACACAGACATGAAGACCAAATGAGCAGGCGGCCCTGGTACTGCGGATCTGGACGATGAGTATATGAGGCAATGGAACTCTACGTGGGCAGACGTCCCAAGCAAATTCAAATGTATATACCTTTTAGAGGCATATTGGATGTTGAGGCCTTCGAGCATTTGAGATGGGACAATCGACACATTTGTCCTATCAACAGTCAGGAAGGGCAAGGCATTGCTATGTCGGAGTACCATAGCAAGGACTACAGAAAGGGCCCACCATGGATGGGCCACCGGTCGCTACAGCACGGATGGGCTCAAATAATAATTATTAATCGATGTTCCGAAATAACAGCAAGCCATTGCCACTCTGGGTAATGATTGAATACATCTAGTATGCTGCCAATTGAGTATTCCTAGGTGAATAATGCTCTCAATGATTCGGTCAACGTCAAATAATATGTATGTAATTAATTGTAAGACCCCTTATTTTTGCAAGTTCGGAGGCACTTCGGGAATGTAAGTGGAGGCCTGGCGCCAAGACCACCTCACGCGCTCGGCTGGCTGCAGCCTGCTGTCAAATTCAAACCCCCCGCTGATCTTCAACAACCCGCAAGTCTTTTCCGTTCATCAACAACCAGCTCTGGAGCATCAACAGACTGCGCCGGCCCTGCAAACCATTCGCAACAACACCAACCCTCGTTCTCGAGTATTTCTAATTGTGACTTTAGATCAGACACAACCCTCCGAATCTTTCTCAAGATGGTCCTCTACGATGTCGAGGCGCTTCTTGACGAAACTGCCAAGGATGTGAAGATGGACGATGCGCCCCCTGCCCAGGCAGCACCCAACACCTCAAACGGCGATGATTCTCATCCATCCAACGGCAGAGACGATATCTCCAGCGACCGACGCTCCCGTGATGACAAGAGCCGTGACCGAGGCGACCGCGACAAGGACCGTGATCGCAGCAGAGACCGCAGGCGCCGCGATCGGTCTCGCGACCGCTATGGCAGCCGTCGTGGCTCGCCCGACTCTGTCAAGACGCCCCGCAGCGAAACTGGCAGTCACAGAAGCAGCAGGCGCCGTAGCCGTAGCCGTGACGACCACCGTGACCGCCATTCTCGGCGCGGCAGAGGAGGCGGTGATGGTGACTACTATCGGGGAGGTCGCGGCGGTGGCGGACGCTCACGCTCCAGATCGCCTGGTGGTAACTACTACAGGCCCCGCGATGATAGACGAGATTATCGTGACCGGCGAGATCGGAGAGGTGGTGATGAGGATCACCGCCGCGGGGGCGGCCGGACGCCTCGCGCGGATAGACCAGAGCGCGAGAAGACGCCGCCCGCTTTGACCGAGGACGAACGTGATCGCCGGACTGTATTCGTCCAACAGCTTGCGGCTCGCTTGAGAACAAGGGATTTGAAAGAATTCTTCGAGAAAATCGGTCCCGTATCAGAGGCGCAGATTGTCAAGGATCGTGTGAGCAATCGATCAAAAGGGTATGTATCTTCTCTTGGCCCGTACAACTCGATGAGACAACCTACTGACAATCCTTCCAGAGTCGGCTACGTGGAGTTCAAGAACGAGGAATCCGTCGCCGGTGCTCTACAGCTTACTGGCCAGAAGCTCCTAGGTATCCCAGTCATAGTCCAGCTGACCGAAGCTGAGAAGAAT
Organism: Gnomoniopsis sp. IMI 355080; assembly: GCA_027946555.1. Lineage (NCBI taxonomy): Eukaryota > Fungi > Ascomycota > Sordariomycetes > Diaporthales > Gnomoniaceae > Gnomoniopsis > Gnomoniopsis sp. IMI 355080. Next base: position 9,255 of record JAPEVC010000385.1, on the reverse strand, counting down.
CGCCAAGTTCGCGAATCAGGCACCTCTGGTGGCCACCCCAACTCGATCCCCTTCCACCGTCTGTATGTTGGCAATATCCACTTCAGTATCACTGAGCAGGATCTTCAGAACGTCTTCGAGCCGTTTGGCGAGCTTGAGTTCACCCAACTCCAAAAGGATGACACCGGTCGCAGCCGTGGCTATGGATTTGTTCAGTACGTTCACTTCTCCCCTCATTGAGGTTGCTGTCTGCTTACACTTTTATAGATTTCGAGACGCTGGTCAGGCTCGTGAGGCCCTGGAGAAAATGAATGGATTTGACCTCGCAGGTCGTCCCATTCGGGTCGGACTTGGCAACGATAAGTTTACCCCCGAATCCACTGCCAACCTTTTGCAGAGATTCCAGGGTCAAAACCACCCACAGTTTCAGGGATCCGCATTCTCGGGCGCAGGTGGCCGCGGCGCACCAACCTCCAATTTCGATCGTGCCGGCGCCCGTGATAACGAGAAAGGAGGTGGTGCTAGCGCCCTCGACGATACCGATGTGGCGGGTGTCAACTTTAATAACTACAGCCGGGATGCTCTCATGAGGAAGCTTGCAAGAACTGATGAGCCCCCGGCCGCAAACACTGAGCGACAGATTCTCAAGCCCAAGACAGAGGCACCCAAGCCAATGCCTATCACCAACACCATGGCAAGCCGTTGTGTTGTCCTCCATAACATGTTTGACCCAGACGAGTAAGTTCACCTTACAGAGCACATTCAGAGCGTGGTTGCTAACATATTTATAGGGAAGAGGGAGACAACTGGGTCAAGGAGCTCGAAGACGACGTGCGCGGAGAGGCCGAGTCCAAGTACGGCCATGTCGTCCACATCTCGGTCGATCCCAATTCGAAGGGTGACATTTACCTCAAGTTCGACAAGGTCTCGGGCGGTGAGAATGCTATCAAGGGTCTCAATGGCCGATACTTCGGCGGCAGGATGATTACTGCTGCACCTGTGGTTGACGCAGTCTACACCAGTCTCTTCCGAGCAAACTCCAAGGCTTTCTGAGTTGCTAATTCGGATCCGTCCATTTCTTACGCTCTAGGCTTTCTCACGACCGGTAAGAGAAAGCATGGCGACTCGGACAAGTTGATGCGGTACTGATGGCTGCAAGATATCCTTTACTCTCGAGCCCATCATGCATCAGAGGCATAGGCACATTGTTTCGAGACAATTTCAGCTCGACCTACATCTCACAGCAACCATATTTTGTCGACTTCGAACAACGACTCGAACTCAACAACCTGGATCAAACAACGGCAAAGGCTGGTTACATTCCGTATTTAGGGAGCAACACCACTGACGGGCAAAGAGTTACAGATTCCTCTTCACTGGACTGGTAACACCAAAAAAGCACAGTACGACAAATAGCGGCCTTCTCTCACTGATTCTCATAGTTTTTATACATCCCGGCGTCTGGCTTTGGCGCAACCCTATACCTCCTTTACTTGATTGGACCTGACGGACGGAGGAATAACTCACATGCGTCTAGGAAAATGGGGACTGTTGAGTTGACGAGATGCTGATGATTGTACATAGGACGGTCAACGACTCTCGTTGCGTTGTCGCTTGTTGGAGTCTTCGAGTTCCATTGTCGTCCCGCAAGGACCCTATTCAATTAAAATACTTGCAATAATAGATGCGATTCTTATATGAGAAGGGTGTCTGTTTGAATTGTGGTGCTGTGCACAACCTTGGTATAGTACTTCGTGTCTAGCTCCTTTTTTGCTAGTGAAGAGCGGGCTTGATCTGATCTGTGTGCCCACAGCTTGCCACGACAACTGCCTTTATCTTTACTTGATCTTGCGGTCCTTCGCTGATCTCCCTGCGGTATGCAGGTAGGTAGTGGCCCCGGCGACACTCTGTACCTACAGTTTGCAGCGCTGTGCACTTTTACATCTGTTCGTAGGTATTGCCTTCCGGCTCCCGGTGATTTTACCCTCTCTCGCTGTACTATCAGGATCATTTCAGACTGCCTACCACGCATGGATACCGTATGCCATCATTTGTTCTCGAGCAAATCCCGTTCGAAATGATGTCAGCCAAGCTAAATTCGGTTGACTGCCCTGCGGTCTCTCGTTGCTCACTCCGTCGGCCAGTGCCGTTCGACCAGGCCTATTTCTTCAAGTCAAACATCACAGGCCGTGCTGTATACCACCGGTCGCTCTGATTACAGCCCTCTGAAACGATCTCTCTCTTGGTCGATTATTCCGGGGCTTTCATTTCAGAGTCTGGCCGGCGCCTTGTCCATCGTGTATTGGCTTTGAGATTCTACTGCCTCTCGCGCAACTCGGTCAGTCAGACTGCTTGCTACATGTATGGAAGACCTCAATGCTTGCTCACTCCTAACCTGATGCATGGGCACCTGCATAAGCGTCCCCCATGCAGACGACAAGAGGTCACCTGATCCTTTTGTGATATCCATGCAATGCGAGCTGCATTGTTTGACATCTCTAACCGAAGACGGGACAGTGTGTCAGCCTGGGTCTAGATATTTTCCTTCCCCAAGCTTAGCAATGCAGTCACTCAAGAGTTGGTTCGCCTGGTCCATGTTGTTACTTCCTTGGGTCTAGGTTCGAATTTTCTCGAAGATATATATTTGTTCTCCAGTGCTACTTGGACGCCTGTACTCGGAAACAACTCCAGGGGACCTGCTTCGATTTTCTTTACGGTCTGTCCTCAGTCCCTAGTCTTTAGTATAACAGGTGTCTACAAAGTCAATCGACCAAGTGTATGTCAGCCTTCGCTTTGCCAACAAAGCCCAGTTAAATGGAACAATGGTCCTTTATATGTGTGCACCTTCCAGCCAAGGTTCTCAACATGGAAGAAGTATTCAGGTTCTGATTCTTGTGGCCATGGCTTATTCTTGTGGCCTTACATGGTCTTCGGACTGCATTGTGAGCACTTCTCTAAGTCTCCCTCTGAGCTATCTCTCATTACATTAGACCCCTAGCTTGCTCCTAGTGAGTTCTAACTCTCACTCAAGGTTGAACGAGGCTTTCGTCATGTCAAGTACAGCTGGCGGGCTCTAGGGTATATCGCATTCAGGTATCTTATATGCTTGAGAAGATGTACGCGGATTTGATGCCATGGTATACTAGGTATGAGCATGTCCTTCATGTTCGCCTTTGTGTTCTTCATCATCCATCCGGATCCTTTATAGTGGTTCACCAGTGCCCTCTCTGCCAAATCTGTCTCCGATGTGCTCCTACACGCCGCAATGGGTTCTCGCCTGAACTCCGGCACCTTCCCGGCACTCTTCCGGTAGCTCGATGTTGCTGCTCTGGTCCCACTCCCACGATCCTCGTTGACAGGAAGCATTCATTGGTAATCGGGGCCTCAGACTTCCCACAAACTCGAACTGTGTTTCTTCCTGCGAACTTACACAAAGATCCCACCACCATCATCCATCCAGCTTGAAATTTTCATTGGGATACCTTCTCAATACCCTGCCAACCTATCTCAAGCTCCTTCAACAGGTATGCCACTATCCCCAACCCCAATTCAAGCAGATCCAAGGTCAGTAAAATTGCGAGGATAACACTGCGAGGCCGCAGTGTCCGTCTATAAGACGGCCAAGCAGCGGCGGTTTGTCACGTCTGCCCTCGAGCAACACGAAGTATCGCCATGGCGAGCAGTCTGTCCATCTCGGCGGCCTTTCGGCCATCGCTGCTGTCCTGTCCTATCGGTATTTGTATGTGTGGCTAACTAATACTGTTACTCCCAACAGCAGCGACCGTACAAGAAGATCATCACCAAAAGCAGCAGCTCCCTCAACACAATCTCCCCTGTGCGTTCCACAACACCAAATGAATCCCACTGCGTTGCCGGCTTGGTATCTATTCACCCTCTACCAGGCCTCGCCACGTGGGCAAGGGCCTGACGCCGATTCTGATGAAAGCTGGCAGAAATTCCTTGCGGAGTTACACACCTACCGGCTACCTCACTACATGATGTACGTGCTCACACCTTCTTTCGCCTCGTGATAGCTACATGCATTTTGCTAACGATTCTTTCAGGCCGCCTCGCGCCGGGCCTTGGACGCCTCCTCCTCTGTCCGAGGAGGAGCGCAAGTACTTGAGCCTCGGACAGGCTGACCAACCCGACTACCAGCCCAACCCTGCTGCGTCCGCCTGGTTTCCAGAGAACGGTAACATGTATGTGTTTTTATATGGCATGTCAATACACTGATCTCGGAAATCTTGGGCTAACCGACGATGAATCTAGGTTGGCCAACCGCCTCCCTGGCGCCCATGGTTTCCTCGGTGTCGAGTCTCGCAACCCGCAGATGCTTCACGTTCCTATTGAAGTTCAAAATCAGGTACGTACGGACGTAAGGTCTCCGTTGGGCACTTTTCCCCAATGCCTTGTCTTTTATTGCCATTATTTTTGCCTCTTCTCTCTCTCTCTTGCAGACACAACTCCAAGAGATTGCTTACTCTTCAAGTCATGGTGATCAGCCAAGTGGCAGGACCATAGCTCATGTCACAACCCATCCTCCAAGTGGAAGTGGCCAATCTGAACCAGGTCCCAAGAGGGCTGCCATCTGGGTCCATGTTGTATAGCTCACCATTTTATCTGACACCATGGCCTAACACTTTGCATCACATCCTAACCTGCATTGTCTGCCTTTCCTGCCATTGTTGCAGTCCCCCAAGATCCTCTGTCTCCTTTTGCCCTGTGTTCAGAAGACTGTCTGGCAAGAAAAGACAATACCTCAAACCTTCCATCTAGCTCTGTCCCCACAAAGACACTCCAAGATTTTGCTAGTTGCCAGTAGCTACCATAATTTCACATGAGCAACACCCCATTCAAGACCAATCACCATTAGTTATTGACATCCACAGCAACAGACCAAGCATCAAACTCCCATTCTGCTGCCAAGTTGCACTTCCTTCACCACCTTTACTTTGCAGTTGCAAACTCCTGCCTCATTCATCTATGAACCCCAGCATCCACCTTTGACTTTTTCTACTTTTTCTACTTTCCTTTGCCTTTCGCAATCCTTCATCACAAACGCAAATCCATTTCTCTACCTCATCCCCACGCGTCCATTACCCGGCGCTTCGGTGTTTGATATTCGGAGACACGCACATCTACGGAGTCCCGTTCTACGATCGCATTTCGCTTGCCGCACAAGGTGTAGAAGGGTTCTGCGATACTCGAGCTGGGGCTTGTGTCAACTTTCATCTTGTTCATTGGCGCGTTGTTTCCACCGGTTTTGTGACCTGAAATTGGATCATTTGGACTCGTGCTTTTTGACCACACTCAGACGTTCTCATCTCGCGCAGCAATGAGCTCCTCCCGCAAGTCCTCGTCAAGTGGCGCGGTGGCTGCCTCACCGGCCCAGTCGAGCAGTTCTCATAGCTCTGCTGACACCGTCAAACAGACCCCCGCCAACAATCTTTCGTCTGGTATGCAGAACGGCTCTATTATCCCCGGCAACCAGCGCCCCGACTACACTCCCAAGGACTGCCTCGATGTGAGTACTGCGAACCACTATTACTATCTTCAAATGCTGACTGTGAGGGCGCAGGACATCCGCAAGATTTGCAAGGACACTCAGGTCCGCATCCAGGCGCTTGGTCAAGCCATCGCTCGTCAGCCTGGCGTGCCTAGCAGCCTGACCGACCTCATGGGCAACGACTTGCGCCACATCGCTCAACAGTTTGTCAGCACTTCGTTCCACTGCCGCATGCTGGAGAAGAAGCTCGACGAGCGTGCCCAGGCCATCTCCCAGGAGCGTGTCGCCTTCAATGCCGCTCATGGAGTGGAGATAAGCAGCTTCCGCCGCAAGCTCATGCTCGGCCAGGAGCGCATCTCCAGACTCGAGCAGGACCTTCTGGATCTCGATACGAGCCACAGCAACGCCGATAAGCGCCGTAAGCTTGAGCTTGAGAAGAAGACCGAGAAGATCACCAATCAGAAGCGTCGCATCAAGGAGCAGCAGGATCAGATCGAGGTAACGCTCGAGCTTTTCCTTCAAATCGTGCAAAACCCAGGCTAACGTCTCTCCGCTTGTAGAAGATGAAAGACAAGTACATCAATGGCCCCCGGGCTGCTCACAAGCTCTCTCGAGCCACCAGCGTGGCCTACGATGATTCTTCCTCGTCCTCCCTCGAGTTCCCTCACTCGGCCACGTCAACCATCAACTGGAGCGACAGTCCTCGTATCCCTGAGCCAAAGTACAAGTCCACCCTCAGCAGCAAGGATGAGGAATTCCTGATCAATAACCTGAAGAATCTCGAATTGCCTCCTGATATCCAGCCTATGGAGCCAAACCCTCGCCACGTTCACGGCGGTCCTCCCCCCAACCCCTACGGTCACTTCGGCCACCCGGTGCCTATACCTCCCATGGGACCCATGGGACCCATGAGCTCTATGAACCCCATGAACTCTATGAACCCCATGAACCAATTGGCTGGACCTGTGGCTCCCTACGGCTTCCCTCCGATGGGAGCGTACGGCCCTCAGATTCCGCCCAACTATGGACCCGGCCCTCACTACGGTGGTCCCGCCTACCCGGTGCCCCCTCCACAGCAGGTTCAGTCTCAGTCTCGCAACCAAGGACAGTCTCGTCATGACCACAATCAGTCCTCTCGTATTCCCCAGTTGCAGCACGCCCTTGTCGTCCGTCGTAGCGATGACGCGGAGCTGGATGCCGAGGTCGAGATGTGGAAGGACATGTTCGAAAAACTTTTCAAGAGTGCCCACGGCTGGGCTGAGATCTACTGCAAGCAGATTGTCCCCGGCGCTGTCGAGGAGGCAACCAAAGAGAACCCCAAGCTGTGGGACTACATCCTGAAGGTTGCCACCTGCCACAAGGACTACCACGCTGCTCCCAAGCACGCGATGTTCTTGCTGAACTCGCCTGATCACCGCACGCACTTCATCTCACGTCTGCTTCTGCAGTACATTGAGCAGGAGATTTTCACCTGGAAGTTCTGGCTGGGTTGGGACGACGAGACCGACGTTCAGCTGAACAAGCTCGGTCCCATCACCGACTTCATGGGCCACCCGGTGGAACAGCGCCGCAACGCCCGCCAGCAGATTCGCGATCTCGTTGAAGAGATCGCCAAGGACGAGGACTACAGCCGCTTCCGCCAGTACAAGCAGAATCTGCACGTCGGCCGCTTCAAAGACATTGCCGGCCCCTTCGTCAACCCCAACCCGGCCAAGGATGTCACGGTTGGCCTGCACGCCATCGCCAGCAACGCCACGGAGATTTCCATGAAGATGATGACCAGCCGTCTGACCTTCTCCTTCGCCTGGAACGAGTGCGGTGTCAAGTTCGCCCACGACTCGCACATCGCCCTGAACACTGATCTGCATGGTCTGTCACTGCAGCACAAGCACACTCGTATCTCCATCGTGGTCACTCCCCACATCACCTACCGTGATGACACCGGTCGCAGCATCTTGCCTCGTGGCGTCGCCAAGGCCCAGGTCGTGACCATGAACTAGAATGGAGCTGGGGGTTGTTCCAACCATGAGGTGAAGCTGTTTTTGTTCACTCTTGAGTGAGGAGAGATGGTCACGAATTCTTAAGACCGATGATTGCACTCGCAATTCCTTCGGCTCCACAAACCCACTTTCGTTATTGACTTCAGTTCTGGCGACTTGTCCGACGGTCGTACTTTCGTTCATTGTGGGTGGCTCAGGCATACTGGTGGGACGCATTTTGTGTTCTGCTAACGGCTTGGATTGTCTGCTGTAGCCATGCTACATATTTGACGTCCTTTGCTGGGAAAGGTCCTCGGGGACGCATTCTCGCATAGGCCTCATCTCCGCGTGAGCCCATGGCCGATACGAAAAATCTGATGATCAACTCTTCACGGATAGACAAAACCTCTCGAGAGTTTCTTCAGCTCATTACACTTATTTGACCGTCTTTCAGTACGGCTTTACACTACATTCTTGTGTTTTTTCTTCTATTTTTCTTTTCTTTTTTTCACTTTTTGTTCTTTTCCTATCTTTCTCTCTTTTCCTTTCGGCGTTCAATAACTCGCGGAGAGAGGATAGACTGCTTTTCACGGCTAACTAATTCTCGTCTTCAATCTGCATGAGGTTCTTCGACCACGACAACCGCGCGAAGCGACCCATTTGATGATGGCGAACCACTGGACAGTTACCAACACGTCTACATGCCCTCTTGGTCTTCCTTCACATTGGTTCTCAGCCTTCGCTTTATAAGCAGTGAAGACAACATCATGTGCGCACGCTCTTGGTCGTTGGAGATGCCTCTTGGAGATACCTCTTGGAGACATCACGGGAGTGTTGGATCGTAGGAAGGAGGACACGGAATAATCACGAAATGGTAATGCGAATCCGAGGACGAGACGAACACCACATGGTAATTCGGATTTGAGGGGGGGGGGGGATGAACAAGAAATGGTGGCAATGAATTGCGGCAGACTTTCCTTAGATTCACTTGCTAATAGACGAAATAAAAGTTCTCTGAACGCCAAATCGATGGCTGTCTCTGTGAATCTGGTGAGACACCGCCAGTCATGGTGTCCTACGACTTGCACCGCGAAGGCTCGGGCCCAACGCAGCAAGACTATGCCACAGCTTCAGCTCAGGAAATGGCTCAATCTGCACCGACCCAAACTTTCATGTCAACACCCCAACATTTCAAAAGCCGTCAGCCTTGGGTACCGTATCCGGCACACATGATACTATAGGCTGTCACGGAGCAAGCATGCTGGCCCGGGCTAAGGAGGCGATGTCTCAGTTCAGCTCTTCAAAGAAGACGTCCACAATGGGCGAAAGTTAAGAGTGGAAGGCCCGTATGAACAAATCTTGGAGTCATAGATTGCCCAAGCCAGAAATGGTTAACAAGACGCTGAACTGTGTCTGCCTAGACTACCATCGCTACCACCCTTAGCTACCAAGCCACAGACATACTAACCAGACAACACCCAGCGCGCAATGACCGCGCCAGGCGCTGGTCTTGATGTTGGATGGTGGTGGTTGTGGGTGGCGGGAAGGCACATCAACCTGCTGCGAACGCCTTCTTGCATATTCAGATGCACGTCGGGTAGAAGCAGCCATCTCGGCGATCGCAACGGCCTATCAGGATACCTGCTCTCTTAATTTCATGGGCCTTGGGACATATCCACACCTCGAGATTGAGAAGATTGACTTGTGGGCTACGTTTGCTGATTAGCCAGAACGTTTGTCTTGGCTGGTTTAGGATGCAACATAAAATCGACGAGCAAGTTCCCAAGT
>JAPEVC010000384.1:0-19635 GCA_027946555.1 Gnomoniopsis sp. IMI 355080 | reverse complement strand
ATGCGGACGCCGCCATCGTATGGGATGCCGCCAGCGGGACTGCCACCGGGGCCGGGCAGAACGCTAGAGCATAGTCCTGAGTCGTCGAGGTGGCTGACCATGATGGATACTGGGATGGGCATTGGGATCGAACAATTGGATGATCTGGGGCTGTTTGGAGGGTTTCCGGAACTTGGGGCGCTGGATGGATGGCCTGGGTTGACTTGATGCGGATACGCTGCAATGAATGCAAATGGGAAAATAAAAATTCTAAGTCTATTACTTTTGCTATTTACAATTATGGGAGGGTTTTGGACATATAAGATACGGGTGGGAGATAGTATTATCCCAGTACCACGTTCTTCACGCTCTGAATTGGATCACATTTCCTCTTGGGCTTCTCGCTCACACCATTCAACTCGGCAGCCTCGGCCTCGGCCTTGTCCTCAGCGTCGAACGCAAAGGCCTCGGAGAAATCAATCTCTGCTGGATTGACCGCTTTTGTTTTGTACCACAGCTTGTACACAATATAGTCAAAGATGAATAGAGGGCAGGCCAAATATACAGAGAAAAATCCTCGAGCCGTTGGCGTGCCGTCTGCGTATAGTGCGAGGTAAAATTCGCAGCCCATGATGAAGAAGATGCCCAAAATAGCGGCGTACTGGATATATGGCGCGAATGGGGACTTGAGCGGGAGAGTGTTGGGGTCGATGCCTTGTTTTGTGAGGGCTCTTCGAAAGCATATATGCGTGGTCAGCATCGTGAGCCAACCCATGAAAGTGGCTATCGAAACCTAAAATGATGAGAGTGATCAGCTTTGTCCGAAGACATGTTAATGGCGGTACAGGGAGACCTACCAGAGACGAAAACCAGTTGTAGACCTCGATGGCCTTCGAGTTGAGGTTGAGATAGCACAGTCCGCCACCAAGCGCGCCGGAAAGAAGCAATGCCAGCCAAGGTCTGCCGGCCTTGTCTTTCATACCAAAGATAGGATGCACAAGAGAGATATCTGACAAGGCAGTCAAGGCTCGGCTCGAGACGTAAAAACTCGTCACGCCAGTGCTGATGACTGTCAAAAAAATGAAGCCGTTGATGACATTCGCCAACCCATATTGGTCACCTCTCCTCAGCGCAATCACAAACGGGCTCCCGATCGTCCCCGAGCCGTTGACAAGGTCCGTGTCGTTGTACGGAACACACATGCCCACCAGCCAAATGTTGAGGATGAAAAATAAAAAGATGCGCCAAAAGATGGGCATCACCACGGATTTGACCGTCTTGCGCGGCTTGACGGCCTCCCCGGCAATAATGGCAATGTGCTGCGCCGACCCAAAGCTAAACGCCGCCTGGACAAACGCCTTTGACAAGCCCTTCATGTCCGTGAACGCGCCGGGATTCTTCCAGTAGCTAAACTCAATCGGGCCGTTCGTAGCTGGTACGCCGCCCGAGGTCATGACGAACATGTACGCAATGACAATGAAGATGGCCAGGATCTTGACCCAGCTCATGGCGTACTCGATATGGCCGTACATGCGCACCGGGAACATGTTGGGCGCGGCGGTGAGCACGAGAAAGATGGTAATGTAGCCCGCCAGAGGGATCTTTTGCCATCCATCCCAGTACTTGAGCACGCTGACGGCGGCGGTGATCTCGGCGGGGATGATCATGACCCATTGGAACCAGAAGTTGACGCCCTCGGCGAACCCTAGCGCTGGATCCACGTATTCGGTGGCCATGCGGATGAAGCCGCCGTGCACTGGTCGATAGGTCGCCATCTCTCCGATCGACATGTAGAGGACCCAGACGATGAAACTGATTTAAGTAGACTTTAGTTCGTGCACATCGGGGTTGGGATATCGGTTGAGTTGTGTGAGAGAGACTCACGCCTGGAAGGTGTATGCCACTGCTATACCTCCCGGACCAGCAGCTTTGAGTGCCGTGCCTGTGCCAACCCAAAGACCAGTCCCTATGCCAGCGCCAAAAGTCATAAACATGATCTGCCTCTTGTTCAATTTGCGGGCATATCCAGCCGTGTCGACTCCATTGCCCGCTGGCGTCCCAAGTACCGTTGTCTCGCCATCTCGGCTGGACACATCACCAATTTCGGCGTCAGTGGCGCTTCCCGTCGTAGTCTTTTCGTTGACCGTGTGCTTGTCAAGTGCCATCTTTTACATCCGCGGCGTCCTCTGACAAGGATGTATGGGATGGATTGGGTTTTCCAGATGTAAAAGCAAGTTCGGAATTGTGGTGGGTTGTTAAGCCCGTATCGAGGTTCCTTATACCTACCCTACATATGCATCCTTACCCGGGAAATCACACACGCTTGTCCCGACGGCTGGGATCAAAGTGCTCAGGGACCTATCCACGTATGCCTCGCGTGCATAGGCCAGTGATAAGCCATGGGATCGTAGTGCAACGCCCAAAGCTAAAATGTCCTCGCTTACTTTCTTCGACCAAAATCCTGTCAATCTGCCATGTTCACCAGCTGAAGATCATTGATACCGCCCACTTCGGTATTATCAGCCTGCTAATGCATGACTGACAGATAGAAAACCAAAAGACCGAGATGAACACCCTACCACGGGCAGACGCAAGCCATTTTAGTGCCTGAGGCGGCAGACAGACGACACTAAAGGTTTAGCTTATCGACCGACAGTCATTACCCTGAGTCATGTCGAGACCAAATGAAGACCGGCCCGGTGGGTCTTGGAATAGGGTCATTTTATGTCTGACCCCTTACCAGCTTATCTCCCCGCACTTTGAGCCGGTATGCGTGTGGGTCGATTCCGGGCCCTGACCCTTGACGATGCCGGTCCACTGCCGATGAGTGTGCTAAAGCGTTGATGGAAGATGCATACAGTTTCGTCAACTGCATTGACTAGAGGACGGCTTGCTTTTTATATGCTCATTCCAGTAGATCTATTGTCATGCAGACTTCGTTTCAACGCTTGTTTAGGTTATCCCTCTAAATCATCATAGGGCATCTTCAAGACCACAGCTCACTGGCGCTCATCCCTTCCATCTCATCACCCACACCAGAACCCCGGTCAACAATTCATCATGACTATTCCTGCCTCGAAAGATGTCGTATTTGATGTCGTGGGTACCTTGGTGGCCTATGACCGGCTGTTCGAGGCTCTCGAAGAGCGACTTGGCGACAAGCTCAAAGAAGCCGGGATTAAGCCCAAGCTCCTGGGAATGTGCTGGATTGAAGCCGCGGAGCGGGAATACACCTACCTGTCCCTGTCTGGCCGCTACCTACCATTCTTCAAGATGTTTGGTGCTCTTTTCTACCGGATGCTGCTTTATTCTGGAGTCGAAAAGCCTAAGGAGTTTGCAACAGACGAAGACGTCGAGTGGCTGGTGGGCGAGTGGAAGAAGCTGTACCTCCGGCCCGGTGCCAAGGAGTGTGTGGAGAAGCTGAGGAATGCTGGCTTCACAGTATGGTGCTTCACAGCCGGTGACATTGCCCGAGTAGGCGGCTATTTCAAGCTTGCCGGTGTCGAGATGCCCGCTGAGAACTTGCTGAGCTGCGACACACAGGGCGTTGCAAAGCCGGTGCCGAGTGCTTATGTGCCGCTGCTGGAGAAATTGACCAAGGATGGGAAGAAGCCGTGGTTTGCGGCCGCACACATGTGGGATGTCTCGACAGCGAGGACAGTCGGGTGAGTATTATCTTTTAATATTGCCCGGAAACTCTCTTCCGGTCTTTCGTCAGGAGTGGTGTGATGTTGCTAATACTCGTGAATTATAGGTTCCATGGTGCATACTCTACAATATTAGAGGCTGAGCCTTTGACTGATGTATTTGGAGAAATGGACGTTGTTGCGCCCACATTGCCTGAGATGGCGGATGGAATCATAGCAGCTACTCAGTGATTTTCAGTCGTAGACAGATATACATAGTCTCATAAATGAATACTCTGTGCCGCATAGAACTTCTTAAAACAGACTTAGAATCTGGGGGCTTCGGGAGGTAGTCTTCGGCCCCGGAGCCGATTTGTCGAGACCCACCTTGATGGTCACCGAACTCCACTCGTCTTGGCGGCGATTCACGAAGCAAACCAACAAATGGCATTTTTATTTTCTAAGAGAAATGTGCGTGGCAACTCTGCTGTCGTGATTTATTACGCATCGTGCATCAAGTCAGAAACTCACAAGATGCCCTTTTCCCCAAGATTGCTAGCAGCACCGGCCCGGTCTGGAAGTGTTATAGGCCGTATAGAAACACACGGTGTCTGTTTTTAACTACCCCGGCAGAAATTACGGCCGAGGGAGGCCCGCTTTCTGATAAGTGTCCCGGCAGAAGCCCACGCAACATCAACCACTCAATCACCGCACCGGGATTTTGTTTTTCAGCATCTGACCTCGGTCCAAACCCGGCTTTGCAAACATGTTCGTCGTGAGAGTCATATAACGAGGTCTAGAGAGCCTCAAGGGACCCGGCCAAGACAATTCGCACCGCGGAAGGACACGTCTCTCTCTCTCGCCACCTTGCTCTCACAAAAACTCAAAACACCTGGTGCACACGATGGCGCCCTCCCCCCTCCCTGTACCAAACTCGACCGAACCCTTTTGGAGAACTCAGCTGCATCCTCTCGACAACCACCGGAGCACCCCTGATCTGCCCGCAAAGGTTGACATTGCTGTTGTTGGTGCTGGGTATGCAGGTGCCTCAGTCGTGTACCATATTCTTAGGAGATGCAAGGACAGCGGTACCACATTACCATCGGTAGCCATTCTCGAGGCTCGTGAGGCATGTTCGGGAGCCACAGGACGAAATGGTAGGTGATTTGAATCTCTGGCAATTAGTACTACCTACTGACACTATTCCAAGGCGGTCATCTCAAGCCCGACCCTTATAATCGGCCAGCGTCTCTCGCCGTGACCCATGGCGTGGAGGTCGCAGCCGAGTGCGCAAAATTCGAGGCGGAAACTCTGAGTGCAGTCAAGACGGTCATTGAAGAGGAGCAGATCGACTGTGATTTTGTGCTGACGCGTGCCGTCGACGCACTCATGACTGATAGTATTCATGAGCGGATGAAGGCTGGCGCGGATTTGCTACGCAAAGCAGGCGTGGAAGTTATGAAGGACGTGTTTTACGAGGGTGATGCGACCAAAGCGCAGCAATTGTCGGATGTAAAAGGGGCCAAAGCCGTCATGAGTTACTCGGCAGGTCACGTTTGGCCTTACAAGCTCATCTTGGCTTTATTGCAAAAGGCTGTGGATGCGGGTGTCAATTTGCAGACGCACACACCCGTTACGGGGGTCTCGAACTTGGCAGATGGGGAAGGTTATTACACCCTTTCAACCCAAGATCGAGGGTCCCTCAAAGCAAAGAAGATCATATACGCCACAAACGGATATACATCATCGATTCTTCCTGAATTCGAGAACAAGATCATACCGGTCAAGGGAATTTGCAGCCGGATCGTGGTACCGGAAAGCCGGAAGCCTGCACCGATGCTGCCACACAGCTACATCATGCGTTGGTCACCAACTGAGTACGAGTACTTGATTCCAAGGACAGACGGCAGCATTATTGTCGGCGGTGCACGAACAAAATATTATCAGGACCTGAATTGCTGGTACAATACAGTCGATGATGACTCTCTTATTACAACGGGGAATGCGCATAGGCATTTTGATGGGTATATGCAAAAGTACTTCAAGGGTTGGGAAAACTCAGGGGCGTACACAGATAAAGTTTGGACAGGGAGTAAGTCTTTTTCTTTGGTCTCCCACTTATATGCCAATTCGTAACAGACTCCCCAAGCTGACATATTGTTCTTGCTAGTTATGGGCTACTCCACTGACAGTTGCCCATTCATTGGTGCAGTACCTGGGCGGTCGAATCAATTTGTCGTGGCAGGCTTCACAGGCCATGGGATGCCACAAGTGTTTCTCTCAGCCAAGAGCGTTGCCGTGATGGCTTTGGAAGGTGTGCCTTTTAGCAGCACTGGTGTACCGCGCATATATGAAGTAACGAAAGAGAGGTTGAAGAGCGAAAAGAACGTCGTCTTGGACAGTTGGGCGGCACACACCTCGACGCCAGCCAGGTTATAGTCTCCGGATGTAATACACGAGAGTAGTAATTACTGGGCTATAATAGTATACATGACAGCCCAGAAAGGTCTCGTACATATCGCTGCTCAATGATCCGGCAAGTTGCCATCATATCACTTGCTCCCTACTTAGCCGGACTCATTCGCCATAACGACAGAGCGAAGTGGCCAAATACGGTGGCCTCAGGAGAGCAATGATACTCGAATTCACACTCTCACTCTCTGCGCTCAGACGGCTTAGGAACGAACCACCAGAAAATCGTTGCACCAACGAGTAAGCTAAGGACGATCGGCTGTAGGACCTGCACTCCAGCCTGAGTCGCGATTAGCCCAGTAATGGAAGGGAAATTAGCTGCTCCAGCTTGTGAAACCAGGAAAACAAAACCTAAGACCACAATTGTCAGCGAATGGGGCGAGCTAAAGAATGAAGTAGGCCTCATACTTAATGCTGCCGCTTGGATCTTTCTAGGAAAGAGCCTTGACGCCACAGAAACTCCCTGCCGATTTATTCACATGTCAGTATATAATATCCAGAAGTACCTGGAACGTAAGAGCCTACAGTAGGAAAGAAAGGCCCCAAGAAGAATCCCATAATGCCTAGGGCAGTGGCATTTGCTATAATGTTGGGTACGAGCCAGACAATCAGTTGAAAGCCACACGCGGCCACAAAATATAACAAAAGCATCCTCTTGTCTCCGAATCGGTGAGTTGGCTCGGGAAGAAGTAGGCGACCTAATAAAAGCCCTGCCGAAAAGCCCGTGGGCACGTATCCCACTTCCGAAATGTCTCCGCCACGGACTTTGACAAGATACTCAACAACCCAACCTAATTGTGAAAATGTGTTTAGCGTTCATATTTTTCAGTCAGTCTCCTGTCTCCTCACTCACCATTTGAAGCCTGCGAAGCGCCCGCCGCAAAGAAAAAGAATAGGCTGATCAGCCAGACGTCCTTCACCTTGAGCATGGCGAGCATATCTTGCAAGGAAGATAATGTTGTCTCTTTTCGCTGCTGGGGTCGAGGCGTTTGTCTTCCCTCGCCTGATACACCTCCCTCTGCCATTCGCTCCTCGTCACTACCACGCGAGGGTTTGTCACTTTCCCTCCATCGGGCCACCCATATAGAATCCCGAAAAGCGACAACGACCC
This sequence comes from Gnomoniopsis sp. IMI 355080, assembly GCA_027946555.1. Taxonomy (NCBI): domain Eukaryota; kingdom Fungi; phylum Ascomycota; class Sordariomycetes; order Diaporthales; family Gnomoniaceae; genus Gnomoniopsis; species Gnomoniopsis sp. IMI 355080. The sequence goes on along the minus strand of JAPEVC010000384.1, from coordinate 12,447 downwards.
ACGCAACATTCACCACATTTGCCCCAATAGTCACGAAATAAGTCTTCCTCCACGAATCATCCCCGTCAATCGCCAAGCTTCCGTTGGTTGGGTGCGACGCCAGAGTGGTCGCCACCAGCGGCCCCATGACCAATGCAAGCGCATACATGGCGTGTATAAATCCCAACCAGCGATGTGCAACCTTCCTGTCCACACCACCGACAAACGTGTTGTAGTGGGCATCTTGGTAGCCAGATCCTAAAGCCTGTAGGGTGAATGAAACGCAGAATACCGGTAGGGTTGACCACGGACGTAGGGACTGCGCGAGGACTTGAAATACTACGCCGATGAATAGCAGCTGGCCCAGGGTGAGATGGGGTGTGAGTATTGGGTTAGTGACTGCAGCAATGACCCAGCCTATGAAGGAGCATGCATAGCTAAAAGGCAAACGGACATATCATTAGTATATACTTTGCACCCCTTGGGTCTGGTCGATTGCTATTCGCGATAGATACGAGAACTGTCACTTACAGGATGGCAATCTCCCCTGTACCGATAGAAAGAGAAGCAAGTATATAAGGAATTAGAGGGCCGAGGATGGAGTCATTGATCCCTGCGCAGAAAAAGGCAAAGGCTGCGCCAAAAATCTTCAGCTTGAGCCATGGTGGTGACGGTGGCAATGCAGGGTTTTGCTCCTGGTCCGTAGCTATTTCTACAGTCGCATCAGCCGACGAGTTAGCAGTCTCTACATGAGCCCCCAGAGTTCTCCTACCCACTGCAGCGGCTGGCTGATGTAGTTGACGTAGCTCATGCTCGACAATTGGCATGCCATGAAGGTCTTGCAGTGTAGTTGTTTGGGTTGATGTGGCCATTGTGACTTTGTTTTGGTCTTACTTCGGTTTTGGGAGAGTTGACTATCGCAACCCATTTATTATGAACTTTTAAAGCTCACCGCCTTGCTGCCTTGCCAGGTCGCAAGTGTCACGCCCTCATAATACTGGCCAACGACGGGTTCCGGAACGATGCTTCCGCCATCCGCGGGGTGGCCAGTGAAGACTGAGGCGGGGATCCAAAGTAAGCACCATGACGTTGTAACTTAGGGAACATATCTACAACGCCATCAAAAGCAAAGGTCTTATCAAATGAAGGCTAGCACCATTCCAGATTTCAGGCAATGAGGATGAATATCGTCGCCGACCCTGCAATTCAGGTCGCCAAGTTGGATGCTATTAGCTTCGTCCACATTGTTTCTGCCTCGTAGGAAGCCCTTCCGATTCGTAGAGCATTTGCAACTAGTTGAGGATTGGCATTGGACACGATGTTTAATATAGGACCTTACCTTAATGCACACCTATTACCGCCAGGTCTGCAGAAGAGCCGCATACTTTTGCAAGGCTTGTGTACATGAAGTTCTCTATTCTTTCGTAGCCCTCAGTATGTACCAGCCTAGATAATCTCTGACCAAATTGTGCGTGCTGCTGTAATCATCTCGTTTTGTCAAGGAATGACTTAAAAGAGTTGTTGATCTCGCCTCTCGTCGTCATGAAGAAATATCAATAGAGTCAAAAAATGGTAATAGAATTATATGACCATTCCGCGATATGGCGTTGTTCCCATAATACGCAGCCTTGTGCCGCGTGAAGCCGACTGAATGCTGGTGCAATTTTTCGGTTTGAGCACGCCACCAACAATGGCTCCTTGGCTTCATCTAAAAAGGACGAAATAGCCACATAATGTCACTTGTTGTTGGCCTCCTAAAATCTTGGCTTCGTTCAAATTCAGAGATGGCCACAGAGCGTCAACCACTATTGGGCTCAGGTAAGTAATGGTCCAAATTTGTCAACGTTGAAAGGATTCTATGTCACTTGCCCAGCCCAAGCCAAGCATGGCTAGCCAAGTTGCGAACTTTGTCTTCATAAAGAACTGTTTCCCACAACGAATGATGATTCTTCCATGTTCAATAAATTATACTCTCTATCTGGCTCTCATGTTTTCATTTGAAACGGCAATATGGCTGACGAGAAGGGCAATATAGCTCCCGATGGCATCACCCCAACGTTGACACGAGGTGAGGGGGCTACTTTGCCAAGCCTCAATGGTGCTCAGGTTGAGGATGAACAGCAATTCAAACTTGCAGAGTCGCGAAAGATCGGTGTGACAGGGGCTGTATTCCTAATTCTCAATAAAATGATTGGTACAGGCAGTAAGTAATCATTACCTGGCCCATCCGCCATGCATCGAATCTGAACGCCATGCTACAGTCTTTTCAACACCATCCGGCGTATTTGCTTTGACGGGCTCCGTCGGAATAAGCCTTATTCTGTGGCTTTTCGGTGGCATACTAGCTCTGACAGGAATTTCTGTCTACCTCGAGTACGGGCTAGCGATTCCCAGGTCTGGAGGCGAAAAGAATTACCTCGAGCGAGTTTACCGGCATCCAAAGTACCTGTCAACCTGCGTCCTTGCCTCGCAAATGATCCTCCTGGGTTTCTCGTCCGGGAACTCTCTCGCCTTTGGCCGCTACGTGCTGTTTGCAAGTGGCTCGACCTTACCCGACGGCTGGGTTGCCAGAGGCATTGGCATACTATGCGTCACTTTTGCCGTAGTGCTGCACGCCCTCTTACCTAAATGGGGTCTTCGCATCGTCAACCTCCTTGGCATTTTCAAGGTGTTTGTTCTTCTTTTTATCGTCTTCAGTGGATTCGCAGCGTTGGCAGGCCGTCGATTGGTTCCTGATCCTCACAATTTCGACAACGCCTTCGCCATTGAGGAGGGGGACGGATACGGCAACGGGGGCGTCTACGGTTACGCAACGGCATTGCTACGCATCATTTACAGCTACAAAGGCTGGGAGAATGCAAACTATGTCGTGGGCGAGTTGAAGAACCCTAGACGAACGCTGGCTGTAGCGGCGCCTCTTGCCGTTGGCGGAGTCACGATCTTGTACGTGCTGGCCAATGTCGCATATTTTGCCGCGATCCCCAAAAGTGATCTTGCGAAATCAGAAGTCATTGTTGCAGGACTGTTTTTCAAAAACGTATTTGGTGCCAGTGCAGGTGCTAGGAGCTTGCCCGCGTTTGTGGCTATCAGCAATCTAGGCAACGTATTGGCTGTCAGCTTTGCACACGCTCGCCTCAACCAGGAGATGGCAAAGGAAGGGCTTTTGCCATTTAGCAGATTTTGGGCATCAAACAAGCCGATGAATGCTCCTGCTGCTTCGGTGAGTCTTCATGTGTCTTGGCCTGAATTAATGTGTTCTCTTGGCTAACAGCAGATCAGCTTTTCCTCCATTGGATTGTTACGGTGATCGTCCTAGTTGCGCCACCAGCCGGTCCGGCATACAACTTTATCGTCGACCTTTATACATACCCTGGAGCTTGGATCAACTCGTTTGTTGCAGCCGGTCTCATATATCTTCATTACCGAAAGTCGGAAAATTGGTCGTCTCCATGGCATACCTACCTTCCCGTAGCTGTGCTCTTTCTAGCATCAAACGCATTCCTGGCCATTGTGCCTTTTATACCACCAACAGGCAGTTGGGATGAGGAAGGCTACCCATACTACATCTTTCCAGTGGTTGGTGTTGGTGTTTTGCTTCTTGGGGCCGTTTACTGGACATTTTGGACCAAGGTCCTCCCGGCCATTGGTGGATACAAAGTTGTGGCGGAACGGACAATGACTGACAATGGCGTAGAGGTAGTAAAGTACGTGAGGGTCAGTATAAAGGACGGCCGAAGAATTCTCTGAAGAGAGCGCCATGGAAGATGTTTAACAAGCCGTCTTGATGGCGAGGTTGATGTGACCTAAGTTTCCGTTTGACTGGGAATCAAGGTTCTTCGAAAATATAGTATTGAGTCTCTGTTAAATGCGTTATTCCTCGTCAACCCTCGCACTGAATCTGGCAAAATCAATTCTCGCGCCACTCTTGACACTTCAACGGCCACCCAACATCGCTGACGGCCCATGTGGCAAAGTCTCCTAATCATTGAAACTTGCCACTGGGCTTTAATTCGCGATCAACCTCTTCCCTCTCTTGGGCTTATGGACACCGGTCTCTAGGCCTAGCACATCCCGCATTTATAAAGCGAGAATAGCCGCGCCCACAAGACACAAAGCCAACAAGACCGAATGCAAACCCCTTTGCTCAGCAGATTCTGATACCGTCACAGTACCACTACCAGAGCTGTTGCTGCCGGTCACAGCCCCGGACGACACTTGAGTACCAGCCCCGGTCGAGCCCGCCGCAGCCGTGCTGTTTGATCCCTTTCCACCTTTTCCTTTCTTACCACCATTTCCGGTGTCTGTAGTAGTCGAGTTTGCACCTCCTTTACCTTTCTTCCCTGCCTTTTTACCGGTGTCCGAGGTAGTAGAGTTGCTCTGTGAGGTCACGTCGCCACTCCCCTTCTTCCCTCCTTTCTTACCAGTGCCGGAAGTCGTAGAGTTGCCTGTGCTAGCCACATTGGCACCTCCCTTGGCCCCTTTCTTCCCTCCAGCAGTTGATGTAGAGTTGGTGGCAGTGGCACCAGCTCCCTTGTCTCCCTTGCTTTTCTTCGTCTTGCCTCCTTGCGTGTCAGCGTTGGCTTTAGCACCGGCACCTGTACTCGCTGTCGAGGCTGCTGGTCCGGGATTCGTAACGTTGAAGAAGTTCCAGGCAATCACGCTCTGTGAAAGCCCAGCTTCCTGCAGGGTGGTATTGATGTTAAAGTTGACACGGTTCTGCGCAGCCGTTTGTAGAGCAGTGAGCCCAGCTGATGTCATCTGGCTCGTGTCAATGAGCAATTGCGTGTACCGATGACTCAGAGGGTTTTGAGCCGGAGGGTTCGGCTGCGTGTATGGAACAATAGCAGCGGTATTCTTTGCGAGATTCACGCCAAAACCCTGCACATTCCCTTGGGCTGTCATGATAGTTTCTGGTGTCGTGCTTGCTGCCAGGTCGGTCTGAATCCAGTGAAGGAAAGTCGTCGGCTGTGTACTGGAGGGAATATCCAGATCGACCATCATGATTGCCAGTGAGGAAGCGGACACGGCTGATGGGACCGCAAGCAGAGGTTGTTGAGCCGTTGCTGCTTCAAGTCAGCCTCTTGTGTTGACACCATGAGTATTGAAATTTGCTTACCATTTTTATCCACCACTGCTCCACCCATTCCAGTGACTGAGCCGTATACTACAAGGAGAGTAGGATCGATCGCCAATTGGAACCCGGCCAGGTCGACACCGGCGACCAGCGCAGCTCCGCCGACGACGGATATAAAAAATGTGACCTGCATTGTGAATTAAATCTAAGGAATGATTATTCTGAAAGGAAGATAAAAATTCAAATCACAATAGATAGTGGCCCTGCCAACTTGCAAAGGAAGCAGACTTTGTGCAAAGGAAAACGGGAGAGAGCTGCTCATTCAATGGTCATCCCATAAGAAAGAGAAAAACTGCCATCTTGTCTATCTTGGTGCGTTGTTTCGGACGAGCCAGTGTCAACTGTCTAAAACCGTTGGGCAGGTTCTTGTTTGCAGGCACCAGGTCGCCAGGATCCCTTTCCGAACCCGTTTCACACGGACCAGTGACTGAAACAGGTAAGTATTGGCTGGGAGGGGGAGCATCGAGTCGCGGAACTTTTGTGGCACACTTCACAGCCTCCATTTTCGAAACCTCAAAGTTTTCCCGATGCAACACTCTCCTGTATGTTTTGTGCTTCATCCCATTGTGTGGTCTGCCCTTTCATAGGTCAGAGGGTCCCATTCAGTGCGCTATAGTGATGATCATGAAACAGCGACAATTCAATTGTTAAGCATACTTTGAGGCAGCACCTTGCAAGTTGTCTTCGAGCTATGTATAGATTTGGTTGGATGAAAGCCAGTGCTGACGCCTGTTGCAACTCAGTATCACATAAAGTGCACGAAGGTGAACGTAGTACTGGTGCATACAGTGGGTGCACATCTTGGCCTTTACAGGTTTATTTTCTTTATCCCCCCCGCATGAATATTGACAGTGGCTTCTGTAAGTCTTTCAATATAAGTTTACCGTGTGATGTTTGCAGGAACAGAATGTAAGACATAATATACATCTCCAGTCTCTGTTGTGTGTAGGCCGAGGAACTGATGACTGCTCTTTTCACCTTGTTTTGGTGATCTCCTAGTGTGGTGTAAATCTGGGTCCTATGTTGCTTCGGCTGGCAGCGGAATTAATGCCAAATAGTATCTTTTTATGTCACAACATGGAGCAGGTGAGCATTCACGATCAGCGTCTTTCAAAGTGAACCCTTGCTCCCAGTAGCCTCGATCTGTTCAGAGTCCGATTATATCGTAATACCTTGGATATCCTCTCGATATTAAGATGCATTATATATGAAGAATGCTACAATCATTTCGCCGAATATATGCAGCCTCTCCCACATGGGGAAAAATAGTCGCCCGACACGCCTATTTAAGGAGCCGTCGCAGTGACGCTCGTCGTTGTCAACGTCGCACAATTCTTCCCAGTAGCATCAATCGTGAGCTGTGCCGCATCATCATGGCCACTCTGGCATGCTCCCGCTGCTGAGACCAACTGTCCGCTCGCGTCATCGAAAGTGACAAAATCGGTGACGGTAGCGCAGTCCTGTGCGAGGAATGTCGTGCCGTTGTTACCCACACAGGCTTGTTTGTTTACTAGATCGGACCGGAAGCCAGCAGTGAAGCTCCTCTGCACAAGCAGGACATTCTCTCCATTCAAGGTGGACGGCGTCATTTGCCTGTCGGCGGCGTCATTGACACAAGCCGCATCCACAATTTCGCCTACATAATCCGAATAAATCCCGTTAGTCTCTTTCGCCCGATATTCATCATCACAACAAGAGGTCATCTTCACATACCGTTATTGCGGAAAGTAAGGCACTCGTTCCCTGGGACTCCACCATCCTCCTTGAGTACGAGTGTTGTTGCGCCCCTCGTAACATCACCTGCGGCCGTTGCAGCATTGCCATTGCCTTTTGCGGCAGCAGCCTTGCCAGCCTTGCCTTTGTTCTGCCTTGTTGCATGCAACGGGCCTGCCAATGCGCCTGCGGCCATGAATGCGAGTAAAATGGTGAACTTCATCTTGGAAGAGAATGGTAGTAGTGATTATAGGGTCAAAGAGTGTAGGATATTGCCGTTACTGCTGGAAAAAAGACGAAAAAATAGACGACCCGCGTTAGTGAATGAGAGTGTTTGCAGTCGATTGAGATTCCGTCTTTGAGAACAACTTCTTATTCCGGGCTATGGAGGAATTATATCTTCATGATCTACATCCTTGGGACGATCACGTAAATCGTTTGCATTTTTACTGTACCCCAAGGCCCCTTTACAATATTCTCTGCCAAGCCTGTTCAGTTGTGGCGCGTCCAGCGTAAGACGAGCCGAGTCAGGCCTGTTTCCGTCCGAACACGTCCAAGGATGTGGCTGACACTCTAGTAAATCACCTCGCCTGCGTTTAATTTTAACCTTCAACCCAAAATCAGTCTGATTTATGCTTGTTCAAAGAATGATACCTTTGCACGATACGGTATACCTACTGATCAGCGAAAGTGGCCTTTACAATGAAAAGATGAGAAATGTCGTACGTGGAATGCTGCTCTTGTCTTCAACCTCGACCGATGACCATTTCGTTGCCAAAATCTGTTAGGCTCACAGTGACTACCTGCTAGAGTAAATGACATAGTGGCAGTGGTGTATTTCGTTCTCGCGACTTTGAGCGGGTTTGCCAAGAGTTGTAAGAGCCTCAGAACTTGAAGGAGGTCAGACGTCTCATGTCTTGTTGCACCCCTAGCTACGTGACATCGTCTCGTCCAGGGCCATGGGAACCTGGGCCAACATCCCCACATTGATGGGCGCTAGATCTTCGGTTGATCTGCTCAGATCAACTCGGATCCAACTTTATCTTATCCTAATTTTGACGTCTTATTTTCCACGTGGGTCGATCGACAATATCGTGTCTATTCTGGACTTTCAAGTCTTGACGGTAGCAACACTTTGAGAATTATGTAAGAAATTCAAGACGTATTCCTTACAATTTGCTGCCAGCATGCGTTCGAGTTGTCTGCGAGGGTTCATCTTATATTCTAATAGGGCCGTCTGCAGGGTAGAGACAGAGTGCATAGGCACAATACGTCGTTTGCGTCTCCACCCCTTTCTTTCCGGCTCGCTTGGATCGCCATGCACTGTGACAACCTCGTCTGCATGACCTTTCCGTTTTAAGGTTTTCAACAAAGGTCACACCCATCGCTTTCAAATTTTCGCATACCTAGATACTCTCAGCATGCTGATACGCCAGCAGGGGCTCCCATTCAGTCACACGACCTTGCTATACTGACCCACAATACTCAACATGGTGTTGAAAGGCAGGAGTTGTCCAGCAGGCATATGGTCCCCAACCTCGGCCGCGGCATACTGGGAAAGCTCTACACTTTTTGCATACAATACATTGAAACATGCTAGCGCTGTCCTTCATTTACCGGTCCGGTTAAGTTTTAACCAGGTAACCTGCAGTGCACTATGCTATTGTCCTAAACAGCTCCTGCTGGCGACTACATTGTAAATAGCTGCTACTTTCGAGTTGGATTGGTGAAATCTCTGATATAAGCGATTCTTCGAAAATCATCAAACCATGTTGGTAATATGCCTTATCTTTCTTCTCAGGGGCATGTTTGTACGTAGGTTGCATTAGTGTGAGATGAAAAACCGGGATTCAAGGATGATTGCTTGTCATGAGAGAAACTCGCGTGGCCCCAATTCTTGCTTCATATCAACAGGTCGGGACCGTTTGGGGGCGATCAAGTTGCTAGCTGTTGTCGAGAGCATGGATAGGTAATCAGGTTTAGACAAATGGCACGGTGATGTATAGATGAAAATGACAATCAGCGCTGTGACCGTTTGTCCCTAGGAGCAACATGCAGGCTATGGCGGCACACATCAGCGCTAGTAATGCTTGTGTACATCTTCGGTTTGAGGACTAGATAGCTAGGTACACTTTTGTGATCGGATCTATTAAGAATAGAAGTGATTCCTGTTCTTTCTCTCGATCTCTGTAGGCTCTGTCCTCGACTTCCAATGTGGCCGGTTATTCTTCCCTCATGGTCCCAATTCAACACAACCAGACTTTATTTTCAACATGCCCAAGGAATTCATGTTGATAACACACCGTCATGTCTATAAATTCATTCCTAGGAGTGCATCGGTATTCAGCCCATCACCTAATAATTACAATCTCAAGTGACATCAGTCGACCGACTCTTCATCCATCGATCAATGCAAGTGCCATTGGCCAAATAGTCCATGCACTCAAAAAGCTTGATTGAGAGCCTCAAATCTTGGCACGGAATAAATAGTACCCAGTCAGCACGACCAAGCTGGCGTCATATTGCATTGTCTCTGCCCCCTAGCGTGACGCCGTGTTAACCGGGCAGCATGTCGAAGCTATGTGTGCCGTTTGTTCCGAGAACTGGACGTTTATTCGCCATGCAATTCGATACCACATGTAGCGCCACAAACCCGCACCCTAGGCATTCAGATTGGGAGACGTGATCGCGATACACTGCATAAAACACGACGGCATCATGGTCCGTTTGCGGCCTAGTTGGATGACGCTGTTTAAGAATTGTGCTGTTCCAACGGGCGCAATCATGATCTTAGGTGGGCTCTGCCTTGGTCGGTGTATTTGGAAACCAGTATATAGTTCGTTCTCTTCTCTCCAGTAAATCTATGAAAGTCGTACTCCTCATTCTCACGTTCATCAGTACTCGAGAGCAGTTTTTGACCTATCCAATCTTATACACAAACTATCTGAATTATATTCAAAATGGGTTTCGGCGACGAGATCAAGGAGGTGGAGAACGCCGTCGATGGCCAGGAGTATGTGTCTGGTTTCCTACATGTCAATGACTTGTTATTTCATCTAAGTGAAATAGCGTCTTGCTGACCAGCGATCTCGTCACACCTAGTTCCGCTCAGCAGCAAACTTCCAACAGCTCAGACTCCAAGTATGACACTATGGCTGACTCGGGTAAGATCCTTCGTGTCCATCAGTAGAGAAGTTGTCTACTCTGGTGAGTCGCGAGCTAACAAGTCTTGATAATATATAGCTATCGACCAATTCGCTAGCAAGGAGGGACTACCAGCTGGTGCGGACCCCGAGCTCAACAACGTGGTCAATGATGAGATCAACAAGTTGTAAATGCTCCAGATGAAAGATGATGGATGCGTCTCGAGTCAATTGTGAATTTCCTCAAAGATTACAAGATCAGGATAGCAATTTATTTATTTACTTGATGCTGAGACTCTGGCATGATGCAAACATCCTGACCTTCCCAGAGCTTTTTTCCAGCTTCTTGTAAAGTGGTTGCCAAATACTTGATATGCCTAAGGAGAGGAGGATAAACGCATACTGCAGAATGAGTTGCCGCGTGTACTCGGGTAAACCTGATTTGAACGTCTTCATATCCTGAGACTCAGAGTCGCTAAATGTCGAGTTATGCCATTGTCTGCCGCAGACTGCCCAGGTGGATAGATATTACATACATATATCCCACATATCTTGGTTGTGTTGGTTCTAAATGAAGCTTATTACGATGATAGATGCTGATATACCGTTGAAGCGATGTATTGAGCAGTGTCATCATTAGGCTGCCCACAGACCGGAAAGCCAATCTTGATTTAGCCCCCATGGATTTCTACCATAATGAGACAGCCATTACTTTTGGCACTGTCCAATGACCCCATTGAGACCCTATTAGACAACACAAAGAGTCCATCTGTAAAGCACATAGAACTCACATTCCCGGCCCATCCGTCAGCGGCACATACTTGACCCCAAACAACCGTCTCTTTCCCACCTTGCCCTCCCTATCCTTATCTATCACCCACACACTCTGCCCACCATACCCATCCTCGTCCTCGATCGGGATGAACATACGCCCCGGCATCCGCAGCTGTTCCACCAGCTCAGAATGCAACGTGGCCGCCGCGGCGCCTACGTGGATGACGTCCCAGCCGCTACTGTCACTACTGCCTCCTTCTCCTTCGCCAGTCCTTGTTGGTGATGGTGGTGGTTCGACCCAGCCCTTCCGCCCGTCACCTACACGGAAGCGTACCCGTCCAGAGTCCAGGAACGCGGAGCCCTCGGGGGACTTGCGCATGTTGCTCTCGGATAGATCGCGGAGCTGGGGAATATGCTCGAGGCCTCTGGGATTGGATCAGCTGAGCCAACTGTCTCTCTCTCTCTCTGTCTGTGTGTGTGTGTGCCTCAAAACTTATCTCCCTGCTCCGTAAGAAATCGAAATAATGAGAAAGTGAAAGGTAGACCCGGGGAAACAGACTCACACTACCATCCCCTTATCCCCTACCAGCTCCGCAAGGATATGGGTCAAATAGCCGCTTCCACACCCAATATCGAGCACGCGTGGGGCCGACACATCCGGGTCAACAATGCGCTCGACCAGATGCTCGACAGCCGATGCGTGCATATGCGGCGCCGAGATGGTGGCGGCGTGGCCGATGGACTGTGGCGAGTCGTTGTAGGGATTGCGAGGCGCGTAGTGACCCCGATCAACCTGTCCGACCACGAATATCTCAGCAAATATAAATTACTTCAGACCCCTTGGGTGATAAAGAACGATTTTGGCCTTTTTTCTTTCACCCCCTCGGTATATACTCAGTAGTAGGCAAAAGACACACATGCGAATCAGGGCGTAGAGATATGTGAATGAATGCTGGGGCTCACCTTTAGAAAAGCATCCCGCACCCGCTCATTTTTGATAAGTCCATTGCGCCACAGCTGCTGGACGAGCGTCTCATTCGACGTGCCGTGGCTACGCCAGGCCATGGTGAGTCCTGTAGCAGCTATTGCTAATGTGGTGGTGGTGGTGAAGCTGCGAATGGCGAGGGTGCGTGGTGCGAGCGATGATGCTGCTGCTACAAAGCGGTGGGTGAATGGCGCCAGCTTGGGTCCAACATATATTGCTTGAGGCCGAGGTCGCGATGAAAACAGGACGTCGAAGTTAATATGAGGGTTCGTGAAGCTTATTGAGGTCTGAATGGATAGGCAGACAGGTCAATAGGCAGGTAGGTGGCGAAGATGTATTCTAGAAGATGTGCGAAATGCTAGTAAGGTCTCACGTTGCGTTGTTGGATGGAGGTTGAGGCAAAGAAGTGTTATGTCACTGATATACGGTGATGAGGTCAAGTGCTCACCCCATTGCATCCCACATACATCAGAAGACACGGTGTTGCAACGGACACACCCGGCGTGTTGATAATGACCAAGTCCATTCAGTCTGACATGTGGGCTATTTCCATGACCTGACCTAGGAAGTAGCTAATATAATATTTCTACATCAAGACAATAACCCAAAAGGAATCACATACAAATTCTCGGAGATTTTCAACAATACTTGCCTATCTCTATATACAGTATAACAGTCTCTGGGGTACAACCAGTACTGTGTATACCCGCCCAAAACCC
>JAPEVC010000383.1:0-19937 GCA_027946555.1 Gnomoniopsis sp. IMI 355080 | reverse complement strand
AATTAAAAGCTATAAAGCTATTTAGAGGTAAATACTTAGATTAATAACTAAAGAACTATCTAATAAAGCTATCTACTTATAGTAATGACTATATCCTTATATCTAATTCCTTTAGTTACTAGCTTGCCTAAAGCGTCGATTCTAAACTAATGCTTCTAATAAGCTAGGTTGTAGATTGCCCGGAGCGTCACTTATATCCCTACGCTTCTAACGCTCCGGTTATATAACTCCTGGCTAAGTTATCCTTTCATCTAATAAACTGTTTCGTATATAAGGGGAGCGCCTGACGAGGCGGGGTATAGGTCCTTTCTAGACCGTTGGCCTGTTTCCTGACCTAACCGCTGTCTGGGTCATAACAATACACTATAGCTATAGATTTCGTTATAGGTTTCCTAGACATACCGGCTCTCGGCATATTATAGCAGTTGCTAAAATTTAATAATTATAACTACTTCCTTATTATTACCTATAAGTCTTTAAAGAGGACTCTACTTATCCCAGGATATAAGACCTATAAAGCAGAGGACTAGGCTATTCCTTTAGCTAGATAGTTCCTTCTAGCAGATTAGAGCTATTTAAAATAAATTATCTTAGACCGAGATTCGAAGTTCCTATCTATATTTTAGCAATCCTTATAGGTATCTTTCTATACTCGCCTTTTAATATCTACTACTTACCACCCTTAGACTAACGGTTTATCTAAGATTAAAAATAAAACTATCGAACTAGCTTTATAATATTATATAGCAGAAAACCCAGACTCTAATTAAGTCGATATTATTCCAGCTTTATAATAGGATTTAAATAACGCCGCCTTAAGAATACTCGAGAACTTAAGCCCTTATAAGGTATTATTCGGATTTAAGATCGCTAGACTAGTTAATCGCTTAATTACCCGCTTAATTCCCTATAAAGCCGCTGATATCAGATTTATTCGCCCCTATCTCCGCCGAGATACTTAACTCGCTATAGATATTATAAACGCCTAAAATAAACGCCTATATAACTCTAAGCACCGTATTATCGAGTTTAATATTAGCAATCTAGTCTAGCTAAAGATAGGTAAGGCCTATCGCCTATTCTTTAAGCAGGACTGGAAACTCTAGCCCTTATACGCTAGCCCTTATATAATAATACGGAAGGTTAGCCTATAGGCCTATAAACTAGACTTTAGCTCCGATATTAAATTATAAGTAAACCTAGTCGTTAATATCCTTCACCTACTACTATACGATTACGCCAATAACCCTTTCGATTATTAAAAACCCTTACCTAAAGCTATTAGCTATAATGAAGAAGGTGCCTTCTTCGAAGTTAAATATATTCTTAAGGCTTATATCTACTATAGCACGGAGTAATTCCTAATCCGATAAAAGGGATATACCGCTAAGGATAACTATTAAAAGCCTCGCTATAATCTCTCTACTAAGGTAGATAAGCTTATCAAAGAGTATTATTAAAAGTATAGAAAACCGTTATCTAAGAAGAAGGTTAAGAAGGGTAAGCTATTAATAACTAAAGTTATAAAGCCCTTAACTCGTTACCGAACGCCCCTTATAACTCCCGCGTTAACGCCTATACTAACTCCCGCTAACGGGAGATCTACTATAGGTAACTATAGTTCTATAACGGCCCTAGTCCCGGTCTTAATAGATATAAGTCGCCGCCGTAACGCCAGACTAAAGCATTAATAATAATAAACTAACGGAAAAGGTATTAATAATAACCTTATAGGAAAGAAGGGTTATATTAGCCTTTATAAATATTAACGAGGATATTAATAATCTTTTATTAGCCCGGCATTTATAATAGTAGTTTAGGTGGTAAATAATTTCATTCGCCTAATCGGGCTTAGCGCCCTATCCCACTATATATATAAAACCTTAGTTTAATTATTAACTATAGATAGCTTCTTCTCTATACCAATATAAAACGAATAACTAAAATAAACTGACTACTGATTGAACTGACTCTGATACCCAGCTGGCTACTTCACACGATATATGGCAATACCCTTCAGTTGAAATATCAGTCGAAATTTAAAGTGACGAAATGCTTTCTAAGGAAATGTGCTGTGTTCCAATACGATTGGACGTTTATAGTATGTCTGGATATGTATCTAGCGTCTTACACTTCACGAAGTTCGAAAGATAACGATCCTCCACACCTTCTCCTCTTTTTGCCTAGGCAAGGCCAGGGACTTTTTGTGCGACTCATGCGTTCTTGGTGTACGGGCCTGTCCTAATTACTATGTAGCCAATATTGAGCCAGACGGATGCAACCTTGAGAGAAACCTGCTGCTATATGATGTATCAATTTTCAAGCGACAGGCACGGACACAAGCAAAAGACCGTAGGGACCGAATGTGCAGCTCTCGAAACGTCTTTTAGCCGCATTCAATAAGCTCAAGTCTCATTCCCCACAAGCCGATACTCCACAGGAGCCGGATATCCGTTGCACCTGTCTGAGGTGCAAATACCACAGTAAGATAGTGATACTCGGCTTGATAAGTACAATTCTCCGGTAATTGTGGGAACTACACGACTAATAAGCCTGCGTTTTGTGTTACAATCACGGTTCGCCAGCCAAGTCAAATATGATTTTGCAGGCTACCTACCTACAACATCAAAGCTCAGCCTGAACAGGGTGTGTAACATTTCGGCTAGGCCTGTAAGTATCTTAGCTGATTACGGCTTTAAATAGTCCGTACCGCATCTGCAGCCCGGAAATTCATACCCATTGCTATGAGACGTTAGCCAATGCGCATGGTCTGGGGGGTAGAAGTTATCTCCTGCTTATTGGCTCGAACCCGTAGAAGCTTATCTAGATGCGTATGTAGCATACTGTTCTTCCGGAAAAGATGCATAAGCGCGTGCGAGGGTGAGACCTACCACATACATAATATGTAAAACGATATTTTCAAGGAAAGTGGGAGCGAAAATTCGCTGGTAATGGCAAGTCATGTTCCCAGCGCTCAGACAATCTGTCCGGAGGTATTTCACTTACCGGTCCAAATACCGCATGTAAGAGTACGGAGTCTCCATAAGTGTCAAACATAAAGGCCACGAGACTACAGGGGTCGAAAAGATTGGCGAGATGGCACTGGGTGATCGGCATTCAAGATGGACCCAGTCCTGACTCCGTGCAACACACCCCGACTGAAGCTGACTACCTCGAAATGGGATTTAGGCTTCTGGTGGGGGCGATTACCTCCTCTCGAGTTTTCGCTGGTGACTATGTCAGGCATCTAATTACCTTTGATCTCCTGCGGAGTTCAGAAATCTCGATCTTGTCTTTCGGATCGCATAGGAAAATTGAAAGGGCGTGCGTATATGGCCGCCAACAGTGAAGTTCACGTCCTCTATGCCCAGCATCGAGTCTGAATATGCCACAACTCCAAGATTTGATCACGTTTGACAATCTCAATGACCCGGTCCCCGTGTGGAATCGCGAAGCTACCATCTATGGCCTTGTCATATCTTTCCTGGTGAATATATCTCTTTTCAATGCCGAGCTTGTGCTGCTAAACTGACCATTCCCAGATATTTACCACGATTTGTGTGTCCATGCGCTTGTATGTTAGGTTTCTTGTCACCAGAAGCCCAGGTTACGATGATTATGTTATCTTGCTCAATCTTGTACGACACAGCTTTCGCCCTCCAAGATCTTAAATTCTTATGCTCAACTACGGAGTACTTACACGTCTTTCAGATTGTGATAATCGCAGCAAATATCGGTTGCTGTCTACGTATGTACAATTGTGGGGAGTATACTGATTTCAATGTGGCATGCACTAATCGGAACGAGACAGTGGTGGTTGCGGGACTTGGAAAACACTTCGTCCTACTTGGACGGAGTGGAATGTCGGGTTTCGTCTATGTGCGTTCACTCTAGGCCTTTTTACTATCATACCAACCAAGTGCCAACTGAGTCACAGGTCTTTTGGTGGAGCCAAGCTTTGTACAACATGGCGCTTGCCCTGGTGAAGCTATCGTTGCTTTTGCAGTATTTGCGGATCATCGATGAACGCCCAGATCTTAAGCAGCGCAAATTACGATGGTCTATACTCCTCATGATAGGCATTGTCACGGCCTGGGGAATCGTGGAGAGCCTCCTAGCCTGGATCCCGAGCAACCCCATCAGTGCGGACTGGGATTTCACCGGCGAACCAGCCCACCGATGGGGATTTGGTTCTAGAGACGTCGACGTGTTGTCAGTCTTCACGTCCCCCCGAGCCTCAAGCTCATCCGGGCGCGAGTCTGCCGTCTCTAAAGAGTCGTACTGACCTGAATCCTCAACCAGTACCGCAACATTCTTCCAACAATCGGCTTCGAACATGATCCTCGATATCGCCGTGTTGACTCTTCCCATGTTCTCAAAGTCTTTGTGGGACACCGTAAGATCCAATGAAAAATCCCGCCGTGGACTGTTCGGTCTATTTGCCCTCGGAGGCCTGTAAGTGATTCTGGACTCCACCCCTCGCCCAATCTCGTTTCTGCAAGACCTCACAAACGCCGTCCATCCATCTCATCATCTCTAGGACCGTCATCTGTTCCATCGCACGATTTGCCACGCAAATCAACAGCCGAGCCACAACCTACCCGTCCTTTGACCCGACGTGGTACGGCCCGTCCACCACCGTGCTCAGCGTTCTCGAGGTCGACCTTGCCACCATCGTCGCCTCGCTCCCGATTTTCTGGCCCCATCTGCGCCGTAACATTGCCTCGATACTCGTGACGCACGAGGTGGAGATCAAAATCACCCGCGATTCGATGTATGTACGCGAGGGCGGCGGAGAACACGGGGCGCATTGGGATATAGAGGGCGGAGAGGCAGACCCATGGAAGCTGCCGAAACTGAGTTTGCGGGGCGATGCTGTCATGTTGAGTGACTTCAAATTTGATGGAAGTACTGCGAGTGAACTCAAAGAAACAGCGGTCGGGAGCGTCGTGCCGGAGCGTCCTGCGCGTACTTGGTCGTTTGGCTCGCGGACGTTTAGGACACCTTCCAGCAGGTCTAGCAGCAAGATTCCTCTCACGAACAGCGCAAGCCGCTATTGAGAGTTTCTTGATTTATAGCAATATGAAGAAACGTCTGGCACGTTTGTTTCAATGAAAGCAGGAGAAGATATACCCAAATGAAGAGTCCACGAGGCTCCGGGAAGTTGGTCGATCCCCAACTAAACCCAGCACAAGTACTGCATCACATCGGTAACGTTCACTATTCAGGGATTAGGGAAACACGGTACAACCAGAGTTACAAATTCCATCTCTAAATATACAAATTTGGACAAAGTCCCACCACATCTAGGTCACCGATGTCTTCAAACTTGCCTCCTTCTCCCTCGGCGCTTCCTCATCCATTGAGCGCCCACTGACAACATCAGCCTCAACCCCTCCCAGGCCCTTCAACACTGGCGGACCAGAGAAATTCTTTCTGCCCCACGCAAAGTACCACACCATACTGATCGTGGCAAAGCCAGCAAACACAGCGCTCGCATAATTCATCGTCGAGCTATCCAGCCCCGATAAATTTGTCGGCATGCAGAACAAGACAATTGACAGCAGAATCCAGCACAGCGTCGTGATGTTGATCACCATTCCGAACTTGCCCAGCGAGAAAGATGCATTTTTCAGCAACCGGCGACGCTGGCAAATAGACACCAGAATGGGCAACCCGTAAGAGGTAGACAGGCAGATGGTGGCAACGCCTGTGAAGCTGCTGAATGCGGCAGAGGAGCCGAAGTAGATCAGACCTAGGAGACAATCGACAATAGCGGAGAGCGTGAGAGCCCAGAAAGGAATCCCCAGGCGCTCGTTCACACGACTCCACAGGCCCGAGCCTGGAATCGCCCCGTCACGTGCGAAGGCGTACGTGCACCTGCTGCTCGCGGTGAGCGCGCCAACGCCGGCGAAGAGCCAGATACCTAGAATCAGAAACAGCAAGCCAAAGCCGCCGGACGCAGATCCAGTGGCCGTCTTAAAAACGAGACCGATGGGCTGGCCGTTGGCGACACTAAGGAGGGTTTGCACGTCGGGCAGGACGAAAAGGACTGGGATCAGGTAGACCAGTCCGGTCAATCCTGCCGCGACCACAGAGAGCACAATGGCCTTGGGGACCTCCCGCTCGGGGTTCTGCACCTCCTCGCACATGGCCGCAACCATGCCGTACCCTGTGAGCACATACGCAGGCTGCAGCAAGCCGACAAAGAATGACCAGCCCCATGGCCAACCCGAAGCGGAGGCGTCGTAGTGAGCAAAGACGAACTCGGCCGAGCGTTTTGAAGGAGACATGACGAGTAAGACGACGAGGAAAATGAGGATGGAGGCGCCGGTCCAATAGATGCAAAGGGTGTTTATCTGGTCGAGATACTTCGATAGGAAGACGTTGATGAGGTAGCACACAAGCATGCACGCCCAGAAGCAGAGGATAGTCTGCCACTCGTTGGCAACGAAAGACTCGTCCCAGAGCGATATAGCGCTGAGAATTAGCTGTGCACCGCCAAAGTTGATGGAAAGGGTGACAGTCCAGTTGCCGACGAGGGTCAGCCACCCAGTGATCCAGCTAGCGATGGGAGCCCATTCGGGCGAGGAGAGGAGAGCACTCCAGTAGTAAACACCACCGGCGGTAGGGTAGACGGAGCAGATCTCGGCGAGGGAGGCGGCGATGGCGGTTGAAAGGAGCGAGAGCAGGACCCAACCCCATATGATAGTCACACTTTGACCGTTGGACAGGGTAATGTAGAAGGTGGTGCTGAGACCGTAGGGCACGGCCATGATGGCGAAGGAGAGACCGAGGACGGACAACATGCTGAGACTGCGCGGTAGTTCGGACTTGTAGCCCATCTTAGCGAGGGCATCGTCGGCTGCTCCCGTGGGCCGCAGCCCGGCGCTGGCGGGCCGGACGCTGGTGATGGAGTCTGCGCCCATGGCGGGCTGGGATGAGGTGGATGTCCCGACCTGTAAGTGGTGATGGAGATGGGTGGAACCACTTTGCTGGTGGTTTGGTCCGCAGGCTTGGCAGCAAAGGACTCGAGGGAAGATGGTCGCAGAGCGGTAGAAATGGAAAAGAGAGAAGTATGAGGAGAAGGCTTGTCCAAAAGGGGCACGCGACTATGTCCCGGAATTGTATTTATTCGGATGCCCACGCCTTGTCGCCTCCATAGTTTACAGAGATACCACGCCGATGACCAACGACGATAACAGATTCATGTAAGAGTCGCTGGGGGAGCGGGTCGGCGATTAATCGGCTCTGTGCTGGGTTGGTTCTCGCTTGTAAAGTCTATTAGCAAATAACTTGAAGATGGAGCTCCACTCGACCACGGTCCACCATGTAAAGCGATCCGAGTCAGGCACGACGGGCCAGGCGGGCTAAGGACGGGCAGCCGCGTTGGGCGTTTCAAGGACTCAAAATAACTCAAGATAAATTCGAGATAATCACTGATAGCGACCTCCCACTTCTGCGACGATCACAAGATACGGGATGGTCGAGACAGTGGGAACGACAGGTCTGTTCCTAGTAGCCGAACGGGCGGGAGAACAAAACCATTGAAAAAGAAAAACTACGAATCTGGTGAGTACCTTGGGAAATGCAAGTGAGCATGAGGATACATAGTAGGCCTACTACCTGTGTGGTACCGTGTACGTAGTCTCGGTCCCCAAAGTGGTTCCTTGGCAATCATCATTAAGATAGCGGCGTGCCCGGATTTGGAAGACGGTCTTCTTAGCCTTTATCCCTGGACAGTCAGCCTTGTGCTGTTAAAGGTACGTGTACATATAAAAGATATATATGCATATATATATATATATGTGCGCTCTGTAGGAATGTCGCAATTCTCAGCCTTGCAGGACCATCAGATACCCCAGTTAGACGCACAGTGATCGGGACCCGGCACAAACCCTCCCGGAGCTCACACGTCGGAGCCGAAGTCACAGCCCGCTGCCGCAGGCCGAGGCCGGAATAAAGTTATTGGCTTTTCGTCGATGAATCACGCCGCTGGAGAGACTGAGAGCCGGGTGGCGAGTCTTTGTCGTCCTCAGTCGTCCGGACGCTGACCGGAGGGGAGATCACGTCTATCGTGGTGGTGAAGTTTATCGATGTCAGTGTGATGCTTGAATGTCACTGTAGAATTTTTGGGGAAGATGGTGTCGACCCACCTTGTTCCGAGTCCTATGCCGGGAAATCCCACCTGCAACGACATGGGAATCTTTGCAGTTCTGTTCTTACTATGTAGAAACCCATACTACTCATTTCAGGACAATTCAAAGATCAATTATTTCACTGTCCAGATCGTCATTAAGTCACAGAATCAGCAGAATATACACGTACCACGGTCCATCTGATCGCACCCTCTGCAAATGGTCACGAATATGGCCAACAACACCTCCGCCTTCGCCATCCATGATGATGCAGCCATAGCCCTTTTTGGCCAGTCTCCCGAACTTGAGCTTCTGGCTGAGAACAAAGACTATCCAGCCTTTCACGAGGCAGGTGTTTTCATTGACGGTGAAGAGCCGACGCTCTTCATTACGAGCAATCAGTATCCGGATCCCTCGACTGGCAGGAAGAAAATACAGATCTCCAAGGCAACTCTGCATCGTTCCAGCGGCAAGACGGCCGCCGTAGTGGAGGAGATCCACCCTGGGATCTTGATGGGCAATGGTGGCGTCAACTACACCCCAATGGCGTCTGGGTTTGGGCCCGGCGTGCTCTTCTGCGCCCAAGGCGGGCCCGACAACGCCACAGAACCAAGCACTCTGGTGTACATGGAACCCCGTCCACCGTACAAGACTACCAAGATCGCAAGTTCGTTCCACGGACGGGCTTTCAACAGTGTCAATGATGTAGTGGTCCACAGCGATGGGAGCATCTGGTTCACGGACCCAATCTATGGGTTCGAGCAGGGGTTCAGACCCAAACCAGAGTTGCCATGCCAGGTTTACCGCATTCGTCCGGAGAAAGGGTCGTCGGATCTGTCCAAGGGAAGCATTAGGGCGATGGCGGACGGCTTTGGGCGACCGAATGGGATTTGCTTCAGCCCGGATGAGAAGACCGTGTATGTCACGGACACGGATTGGATTCACGGGGACGGAACGACAGATAACTCGAGGCCTTCGACAATGTGAGTCAATTTAATTCACGAGATGTATGAGAAGCTGACCGGTATGGCCAGATACGCTTTCGATGTGACATACTACTCAGGCGAGCCGTTCCTCGTCAGCCGACGTCTCTTTGCTTTTGCGGACAAGGGCATCCCGGATGGCATCAAATGCGATGTCCACGGAAACGTTTACTCAGGATGTGGCGATGGCGTGAATGTCTGGTCAGCAGGGGGCGTGCTGCTGGGCAGGATTCTGGTCGATGGGGGCGCCGCCAACTTCTGCTTTGGGAAAGACGGGGAGATATTCATTTTGAACGAACACAGATTGTGGAGGGCTCAACTGGCCGCGTCGACAAAAGGTGCGTTGTTGGGCATCTAGGTCATTGGCATATTTCTTTTCTATTTTCCGGTGAAGGGGCACACGGCGCAAGCTGAGACCGCCGGAAATTTGGGGCATGCTCAAGTGAACGATGCGACTCTTTAAAGTACAGGTTACATACATACGTTAGGTACCTACTTAGGTACCTAGGTAGTTCCTCAGATGCATTGGCAACGACGACGTGACAGAGTTTGTAGAGATAAACAATCACCATTCAAGGCTACCTGCAAGCAGAGCTGTCATAATGCCATGCCAGGTGATGATGATGCGCCTTCCAAAGCACCCTCCAGCTGGCCAGGCAGTTACTTCCAAATTGGGTAGTTACGTCTACTTCCCCTCCGGGCCAAACCGCGTCCACCGCGAACGTGCACCTGCAACTATTGTTGACATCATCTTACTCGTTACTATTGTCCTAATCTTGATCCTCGAGTCTTTTCAAATTCGACACGAGCGCCTTGATTCCTTCAGTGGTCCATTGCATGCTTTCTTCCATTTTTTGGTTCAAGACCCTGCGGAGAGCATCAAACAATCGTTGTGGTCCGAGTCGTGGCCATTCTTCAGGCTGTCCAGTCGGCATATTGATCCTTTGCCAGCTTTGTCTTGCCCAACTCGATCATCACTGGCACTGGCACGAGGCCTGAACTCGATCGACCAGATTTCAGCCTGTGAGACTAGTCACAATGCCACACGCGGACGAGGGTCCGACCCCGGTGGACATCGACGAGGATGGCAATATGACATACCAAACGTCGCCAACCGACACGGTTGCTTCAGAAGTCATGGGCATGCCAATAAAAGTCGGTAGTCCATGGACTGGCCAGGCTCATGCCAGCCCCAGCGCTGTGAAGCCAGCACAAACCCGACAGCGTCACCGCAGCCAGATGCCCAAGCAGTCATTGGTCGACACAAGCCTCAATGAGGGTCCTCTCGATGATAGCCAAGGTCGCGCCATGCAGCTTCTTCGGAATACAGCACAGCTCCTGCCCGAACCTTGCGACGATGTTGAGAATCTTGGCGAGTCCAGCCCGATCAAGGATCGTGCTCAAAAGGGTGGCAAGTTGGACGGGAGCTGCCCTGTTCCCCCTCGCAGTGGCCAAAACACATTTCTCTCGATGACCGACGACGGAGAGGACCAAGGCCTTATGTCTGATGCCGCTAGGTCCCCAACGCCCAAGCCTAGCAGGTCGACCTCGTCTCGTAAGCGAAGAATGAGTGACGCTAGCGACATGCCTGCACTACCTCAGCCCGAGAGAGTGGCATCTTCCCGTCAAAAGGAGATGAGTGATCCTCCTACCATCGAGGAACGTCCTAAGAAAAAGGGCATTCCACAATTCTCTTCAACCGCTCCTTCTGTCACTGACTCAATCGACAACGAGCCGCTTCCAATCATTCCTGAAATGATACAGAACAGTTCTAGCATATCTTCTCAAACAGCGGAACAAGCAAAGATGGTGCCGCACCGACGGAAGTCTGTCTCCAAGCTCAACACAAAGCTGAGGCTATCGGCTTTAGACCTTGAACATGATAAAGAGATGGATGAACAGACCGATGACCCTTTCGACCAAGCGAATATACCTTCCTCTCGTGGAATTTCTCCCGGGACATCATGGAAAAAGCCGAAGCAAGCCCCGAGGAAGCATCCAACCGCAAAACCCTCAAAACTCTCACTTCCGACGAAGAAAACCTCACCTCGAGCCATGGTGTCGCCACAAGAGAGGCAATCTGTGAGACCACGTCAGAAAGCCAAACCGAGTGCCGCTGATGTTGTACAAGAGTCGGTCGCACCTGGATGTGGCGAAAATAACGGAAACAATGAGTATCTTTCAGATGAGCCACTGAGTCCTACATCTAATGGATCTCCAGCAAAGTCGGCGACTGTGAGAGCTCCAGCTCTAACCCGTACAGCCAAGACAATCAAGAATCAGGCGTCTTGTCATCAGAAAGAAGTTATCTTCATCTCTTCAGCCACTGAGTCCGAAGACTTTGATACGGATGTATCAGATGGCGACGAGTATGTTGAGTCCGGGTCCAAAGTCTTTGAAGTCAACAGGAAGCCTCTTCGTAACACCAGAAATACTACAACCAGATCCAGAGGCAGTAACGAAGTTGGCACGGTGTCGACGAAATCAACGGCATCTGGCAGGGGCAAGGGCAAGAGGAAAGCGACTGAGAAACAAGGTGAACAAGATGATGATATTGACCTGATGTCGAAGATCACTTCCAAGAAGTCCAACAAGAATGTAGCTCAGGCTTCGGTCACAAAACCAGATCCTTCCATCGAAGTAAAGTCCAAGGACAAGTCTACAGATACCGCGCCGTCGTCTCCTCTTCCCAACAAGACAATTACTACCCAAAAGCGTGGATCTCTTTCCAAGAAGCAGAACAACCCTGACAAGACACGGGAGACTTCGTTTGCCATCGAATCAGCGACACGCCAGGTCAAGCATCTGAAAACCATGCCTCCCTCCATGATCACATCCCGGGATGCGGATGAGGATCAAAAAGAGCCAATCTCCACTGTTGCCAGCCTCAGTGAGTCTTATCCTCGCCAAAGCAGGATTACACGTCAATCTCGAGGGGATCCGTCACAGGATGACCCAATTTCACCAAGTCTCAAGGCAAAGCAAAGCAAAAATCGGGCAGAACGCACCGAGATGGATCTCTCTGCTCAAGAGGCACAAGATGAACGCAAGAGTCGCATACATGGGTCTAAAAATAAGGACAGGAAGGCGAATATCATCGTATTTGGTGTTGAAGGACCCAAGAACACAGGCAAGTCAAAGGAAAAGGCCAGCGTAGCTGACCATCGGTCGGAACAGCAAGACTCGGGCAACAGCACAGGCCCGAGTACTTCGAAGGCTGAGAAGAAAGGAAAAAGCCTGACAGGAAGCAATAATCCCGCCCAAAATGCAAAGAAGAGCAACCTTCAATCCGCTAAATCATCTGACAACTCATTGGCGCACCATGCTCAGATGCAGCAGCCCTCCCCCCAAGTCAACAGCCAGCCAAATGCTGTGCACTCCACCGTCGACCTTTCGTCCTCGTCGGTAAGGCAACGTGGTAGAGGCACTCGCGCATTGCAGAAGAGTACAACGACGATCGCACGGAAGCCTTCGGTGATTCTTGAAGAGACGGAAAACTGTACAACCTCTCCGCCGGTGCGGGTCAACATAGGAAAATATCCCGCCCCGACACATGTCAATAATGAAGGAGACGTCCCAAACGGTGACGAATATGCTGGTACTGATGATGCTAATGACATAGCTGACATTCAACTTGAGGACGAGCCTGTTGACGAAGTCCAAGAACTACTCATACCGGACGGAGTTCAGCCAGACGAAATTCTGGAGGGCTCCGTCCCTGTATCTCAGATGAGAGACTCTGCTATGATATCAAATCTTCTCGTACAGGATCCTAGTGGCGTAAGCGAGGTTCGAAAGCGTCCACTCCCTGGCGAGTGTGAACCAAGGATAGTGTTGCCTGTCCAGGACCAATCCAACTCTCAACCCTCGGCCGATAGCCACGCGCCAGAGTTTCTGCATCGGCCTGAGCAAAAGATAATAGTGGACCATCAACCTCATCAGGTCACCCTCGTTCAGAAGGCCACGGTCGAATCTGATTCTGCGAGCGAGCAAGCTGTGTTCGACGGCCACACAACGACCCATCAATACCCTGCCATGGACCAACAGTCTGGAGTGGAACAACAGCCTAGCTTGATCGCAAAGATACAATCAGTAAATCAGTATTCCACTACGAATCAACAGCACTCACTTTCCCATCAGGCAGCAACGTCGCAGAGGGTCGCCATGGAGCAACTACCCATAATGATGTACCAGCCAACTTGGAAACAACACTTCACGGTCAACCAACAGCCCATGGGGGTCAATAAGCCCTTCGACAATGAACAGGTTGGGATCAAACATAATCGTAGAGACTCGCAAGCTCCATTCCGTCAAGAGACCATCTCTCACCAGCTACCAACACTCAAGAACTTCTCACAGCCTGGAACTGGCAAGGAATCTGCCAAGATTTACTTGCAAGACTTGTCGAAGACCTTGCATAGACCTTCCAAGCGAGTGAAACTCGACGTTCCTGAGCCCGATATAGCGTCACCTGCGTCGGCGCCCTACAGTCAATTTTGTGTACCGGCCAAAGGTTTCAGCAGTGACGACGTATTCGCTCCAAAGGAAGTCACTGAGAACACAGACATTGATCATAACGTCGTGAACCAGCTGAGAGGTATCACATCAGCGAAGTATTCTGCCGCGCCTGAAATGGAGACCCAGAGATCAGTGGGGGATCATATTGAAAATACGTACGAGCCTCCACGCCTGCGAACGAGTGCACGGGATCTCATAGACGCGACTCACTCACGATCCATACAAAACCAAAGCCAAGGTCCATGTCGTGATGGGATTCCAGCCGACACCGCCGGATCTGACCTGTGGCGCCGGGGTATGCTGAACCGTCCCCAGGGAGTGCTCCCTGGTGTGAAGCAGAAAGAGCAGGTAGGGGTTCAGGACTCTCAACCTTACGAGGGCGTTGAAGACGTAATGCATCAAATCGTGACTGTGAGTCGTTTTGTCGGCAACCCGATGGTCATTGCCACTGACACATTTACAGGGCGTCCTACGAGCTTTGCACTCCAAGGAGTCCCAGGTCCACCAAGTGGTTCATGACTACAGAGCAGGAGGTGGCAAGATCGTGGAGAGTATTGCAGCCACTCACACCAACGAGAGGAAGCAACTTATCGAGGAGCATAACAACAGGAGGCTTGACTACGTTCGAATCTGCGAGGATGCTCGTCGCCAGATCGACTCGATTGGTACTGACTTGCAGGCCATCGACTTTGGCAAGATCACAATGCGCACGACCGACACGAAGACACTTCACCGTTTGAGGCACGCCTAGCATGCTTCTATACGAGATCTTTGACCCCATGACTACAACAATTGTACGCCTACGCATTGTATTGTTTGGCATGACGTTTCGACGTCGCATTCAGGTAGTTCCTGGCCATCGAGAGGCGATACAGAATTTTCAGGAAGGCGCGAGGTGTACTGTTGTTTGCTGGGCTTGCTTCCTTCTTTGACACACGTCGAAAATCGAAATCGACGTCAATTTTGACCGGGGTGTTCATGAAGAAGAGGAGATACGAAGGCGTGAGTACACAAAGCTGCCATATGGATTAATTTGCTTGTGTTAGATATTGCCATTGTTAATCAACACGTAGCTTGGACTGTCTCTTACAATCAACGAAATCGACTTTTACCAAATTTGATATGCTTTGAATGCAATTGTGCCTTATTGTTGGTCTATAGCACTGGTCACTATGTGTGCTATCCTACTAGGTGAGTATGCGCAGAGTAGGCAGACACATCTGTAAGTACCTACATAGTACCTAGGAGGTAGCTGAGGCATCACGCACGGTAATACCAGGCCGTCTTATTGTCACACTGGGTTTTCTTATAGCCCAGTATAGCTCTTTCGCTTCCAGACTAAACAGACGGTAACATGGTTTATCGATGACTAGCTCTAGCAAAAGAATGACCTACCGGCCGGATGTGGAAGGAGGAATAAGGTTGGTCGCAGAGTTGCTACGGGCGGCATCTCACACGCAGCACGTGAACTCTATTACAAATGCACATACGGCCTATCTTTGTCAAGAGTATTCGTAAAGAGGAAGAAATGCGAGAGAGGTGAAGTTCAGTCGAAGCACCAGCCACAGTGAGAAGGGTGGTCCAAACCAAAAGACCAGGACCAGGATGACGAAGTTCTAGACATAAAGTGGCTGTGCTTGACACATTGCCCTGGTCATACTGTGAGATGGTAATTGAAAGGATTCCAAAAATATGCCGGGCAACGGCAGACGATTCGGGGCTCCGAGGTGGATCTTTCCGGGCATCAGCGCGGGGAAGGACATGGATGATCTGCAAGCACTTTGTGCTGTGCTATGGAAGAGGAGGTTCGGACAGACACATGGTGCCTTTCGCCGACTGTCTCCTCGCCTGTTGATGGCCTTGAGAGATAGGGTTGCATTGTGTTCCTAGGTCATCAATATTATCATTATTCTCCGATAGCTAAGTAGGTACTCATGGTTGACCGTTCTGCCTGCTTCTGACTGTGGGTACCTGGGTACTTACGGTCCTAGTGGCAGGAAATTGAGATATCCTGGAATTTAGGAATGGACCGGATGAGGACTGAGCCCGGAGACAGCCATTTGGGCTGAGGTCCATACTGATTGTCCCACCTTGTCGTTGTAGGAGGCTATTCAGCTATTGTGCCTGTTGGGTAGCAATAGACAGTCCAGCCGAGGTGTTTCCAAGCGTTTTTCTCGCAAGCGCCCCGCAATCCGACGACTCAAGAAAGAACGTGCTAGTGCTTGTTGGGGAAAGAAGCCAGTCAAATATCTACGGCGGCGCGTTTGTTTTCCATCACGGGACGCTTTTTCAATCTACAAGACCTACCTACAAGCAAATCGACCTCTAACTCTCAGCCCTTCTTTCACCCAATTTGACTTGCGGACCAACCTGATGAGGCTGTGTGGCTTGCGGTAATGCTTGCATGCGTTACATCAGTCTGACCCACTCGCATCAAAGATACATAGGAAAAGTGACAGAGAGAAAGAAAAAGAGGCGGCTCGGCTCGCCCAGCCAGGACTAGACAGACCCACAGACAGACAGGCCCGGCAGCCAGACCCCAACCCAGAGCCTGCATAGCCTGCATCGCCTCCCAAGTGATACACCATCATCACCACCATCCACCATCGTCATTTCTTCCGGCGACCCGCAACTTTATCACAGTGTCCACCGGTCCCACCGTTCACCCAGCAACATACCAGGCCTTACCACACATACCAGGCCTTACCACTCTCCAACACCTCCGATCCCAGTCCGACATCATACGTGCGTCCTTCTCTACCACATCACGAGCATCCGGCTCCGAATACTTGCCCTCCTCAATTCGAAAGGTATCCCTTGACCCCGCTGTCTTCGACCTCGACCACAGACTCGGCTGCGGGCCGCAAATCCTCGTCTACCACTCCTTCCTCTTCAACAGACTCCGCGCTCTTCAAAGCTGTCGCCTTCTTCCCCGACTCTCCATCCACCCCAACGTACTACCCCTCACCAAAAACCGGACGAAGGTCAGGCTCAAAATGCCTTTCCGCGACAGAGTTGCTCGCAAATTTGGCGAAACAGTAAGCAGCGGCCTCATTTCAGATTCTATTCACGTCCAACAAGAATGGTACAACGCGTGCCGTCCTTTACAGACGGTGCCGGACGAGTGCACTTCATTCTGCGCTCATCCTAGCACCTTCCGGGATGTCAAGCTCACGTCCGATCCTCGTCTTGGCCTAAGTAGTGTCCGCGGTCTGAGCTGCGCTCGACCACGTACCGCACTTCGCCACAGCCCA
Source organism: Gnomoniopsis sp. IMI 355080 (assembly GCA_027946555.1). NCBI lineage: Eukaryota > Fungi > Ascomycota > Sordariomycetes > Diaporthales > Gnomoniaceae > Gnomoniopsis > Gnomoniopsis sp. IMI 355080. The sequence continues at coordinate 3,044 of JAPEVC010000383.1, read as the reverse complement.
GCTTTTCCTCGTGTGCTGCAACACAACCCGGAGGAGGGTGAGCAATTCCTGCGCAAGGCGCTGGGACAGAGACAGAGCCGCGTCTCTAAGCCAGCTCCCAAACTCCAAACCATGGCGACGAGCCGAAGAAGCCGACCTCGAGGTACCACCGGCTCTTTGACCGGTAGCATCCAGGGGCCTTCAACTCGTAGCTCCAGCCGTACCACTCGTTCTTCTTCTACTAGCAGCTCACGTTCTTCTACTCCTTCGGTGTACAGCCACGGCCGTCGTCTTGGTGCAAGGGTCACCAGAGCAAGCGCCAAATTGGCCGATGAAGATGGCAACCAGCTGACTGATCACGATGGCAAACAGCTTTCGCCTACCTCGCCCTACCTGTCGTGTGAGTAGCTCCCATCCGAGATCTGAGACCTGATCTTGCGCTCTTGTGTGGTACGCCCTACTAACTCTACTTTCTCTTATAGACCACGACGTCTGCTGTATGGCATCAGCCTCGAGCTGCCTCTCCGCTCTCCGAAGCATCTCCGTTCCCTCGCTAATACTGGATAGTAACCTACGAGGATATCAAGAGTCTTAGGAACGACTGGTTGACGGACAACGTACGTCCAGTCGACATTCACAATTTTACTTTGGCTACGTGCTGACCTACACATAGAATATTGCATTTTGGGAGGAGTGCGTGTCATCCATTGAAATATACCTTGAACTTCAAGCTAACACCACATCTACAGGTGGCTTGAGCGAGAGATACTTCCCAAGTACCCGCAGGCTCGGATTACACTTCTTCGCCCGTCGATGGCTTACCTTTTGATGCGGGAAAAGAATCCGCAAAATCTGAGGCCTGTTTTGCCCGACATGACCAAGGTCACCCACATCTTTGTCCCCGTCAACGACGCCGTCAGCCGCACAAATCCCGACGGCTCGCACTGGTCACTACTGCTTGTTTCCAAGATTGATGGCGTCGCTTTTCATTACGACTCGCTGGGCGGTTCCAACAATCGCGATGGTGACGTTGCCACGAGGCAGCTTAGCCAGTTGCTGGGCATCGGCTTGCGCTACCAGGCCATCAACGATTGTCCGCAGCAGGAGAACGGAAACGACTGTGGCGTGTTTGTATGCATTCTGATGCGCCACTTGCTAGTAAAGCGACTACTGAACGCCAACGCTCGCGAAAAGGTGAGCATGAGCATGAGCAACAAGATGATTGATGCTTCCGGAGCTCGTAAGGAGATGCTCAAGATAATCGAGAGTCTACGCAAGGAGGGAGAGCGGAGGCGTAGTGCGAGTCCGTACTCGAAGCCTGAGCCGGCACCGCGGATTGATTGAGCTGTCTGTGTTTCTCACACAGTTCACACATGACATAAATCAGATTCGGTTGCGGTACTTTTGGCTGCAGTACCTGAGGGCTCCCGTCCCCCTTTTCACTGTTTGGCTCCTCAAAACAGCACCTCCGACTATTCAAAGTAGCAGCTTTAGCGACGAGCGCATACTAAAGCGACTTTAACGACGTGTCCCAGACACTTTGTCTCCACAAGACCTCATCGAGTCATCGCATGGTGGGAAGCAGGCGTTCCAGCGTACAAGCGGGGGCAACACAATAGCGGGTTTCACAGTAGGCAAAGCACAGGAGTTGGCAATCAATTTCGTTTCGCGATGGCGGGGGGACTGGCACCGGCGTTTGTGATTTGGTTCACGACGATTTCTGGCCGAGAGTGCCAACTTGGGCTCCTGGGCACACTCGGAATGATTACAGGACTCTTTGCGTTAGGACGACAATTTTGTTGCGTCTGGTGGAAACGAGAGGTTTGGACACCGATGTTTGTCTTTAGGAGACCAAATGGGATGGGACAGACCTACGCAGAATAGCGCCTGCTATGGCAGTAGGACTTTGATTGGGAGCCCTCCTTGCCTCTTCGATGACAGTAGCCTCAATAGGATATTAAATTCAACGTCTGGATGTCCCGGCTGGGCTCTTCATTGGATTCTATCGCCCCCATAAAGGGTTTCCACCGTATGATGATACGTGGCTATTTCGCCCTCATTCCGAACAGCGGTAGGACCGGTTTGGTTCAGACAGCACAACACCATTCGCCATCGAGACCGTGAGATAGCCGAACGCCTAAGTTTGACGTCCTTGTACTGCTGCAAACTGCACAACGGATCGTGGGCAGATGTGCCACTTTCCCATAGTCGAAATAGGTGACCGACGTCTTGCCCCAAGGCCTCATATTGGTGCCCCAATCAAGTCAGCGTTGAGGCTGTTGTCATCTGAAGCAGTCGACTGCTGCCCGTGCATTTTTCCAACGCACATGAGGACTGATCCAGTTTCCTCGCGCTGACTGACAAACCAGCCGCATTCGCAATGGCCAGTAATGCCTTTTGCCAAAGACCTCTTCCTTATGCTGGTGTGTAATCTCATTATCCATCAAGTCCCCTTCTCAGCATCCTTCCGTGCTGCAAATGCAGGGTTCGTCTCCATCGTAGCAGCAATGAATCCCCGCAGAGCCGCAAACCGGCCCGCAGCGCCACTAGCAGCCGGTGTCTCCTCCACGCCCTCCATCTTCGCATCGCCCGCCCCTCCTCGCCCGGCGTCCGCCGCCGCCGGAGACCCAGCTGCCTCCTTGACTGTCTCCAGCTGCGCCAAGGACACCCCAAACCTCTCCATCTCACTCCTCACCAACCTCTCTTTCTTCTTCAGCGCACCGGGCGCACTCTTGAGCGACTTGTGGCGCACGCGTCCCTCGCGCTCCGTCTGCCCGCCGGATACCTCGGCGTCCGTCAGGGTCGGCAGCGCGTCCAGCAAGGCCTCGCCGGCAAACGATTTCACCTGGTCGCGTTTTTTGGCGGCGCGCTTGGCGTTTTTGCGCGAGGCCGGGGTGGAGGCGGGCTTGGTGATGCGCGAGACGAAGGAGGCGTGTTTGATGAGGCGTTTATCGGTCTTGGTGGAGAGGAAGGTGTCGGTGACGGCCGAGTCTGGGCGGTGGACTTTGCGGGGGAGAAGGGGGTTGGCGAGGCGCTCGGCGGATTTGAGGCGGAGGGGTTTGCGT
>JAPEVC010000382.1:0-20086 GCA_027946555.1 Gnomoniopsis sp. IMI 355080 | reverse complement strand
AGAGGAAGAGGAAGAGGAAGAGGAAGAGGAAGAGGAAGAGGAAGAGGAAGAGGAAGAGGAAGAGGAAGAGGAAGAGGTATATGATACGGTACATCCTCGACTTACTTAGATGGCGAACGATGCCCGTGTTGTGAATATCTGCCCCGGCCAAAAATTCGTCCCGAAGTAAACGGCTGAATTTAAGCCACGAGAGAAAAAAAGATACACCTCTCCTATAATTTTGGCTGGAAGGTATTTAAATATATAACGGACATGCACGATTTTTTATATATAACCTTTCGGACGCTTATTTGAAGCCACTATTATCCGGCACGGTAATTTACTAGCTGAGCAGAGAGCCTTCGTAAGATAAAGAGTATAAAGGATTAGATTTCTATAGTGTTGCTTTATAAATTAATTAAAAGGTTAAGTCTTGTTTTCCCTAAATATCTTGTGGACTAATGGGTAAGTCTAGAATTTTTGATGTTCTACAATAGAGTGCAGCTCAAGGCATCTTCAATTCAAGAACATCGAGATTCTACGACCTCCCAGTACAGATGCGAAGGATTGAACTGAACCAGATAGATCAGCGTATTCGAACACTCGTGTTCCAAGGTTGCTAAGTTAATGGCCGCCCCGGGAGTCAAAAATGCCACAACCGCCCTTATCGGCGGAAAGGTCATGGTGCCAATTCCTTTTTCTCGCTTTTGATGCCAGCTATGATGCCTTTGTAATCCGGATACTCTGGTACTATGCCAATCCCTTTGGTGTCCCGCAACCGTCTCGCCATACCTTGGCCCAGCGCCGCGGTACCATTGGAGTTTCTCACTGCCTCCCAGTACGCTACGTCAGGGTCCCAATCGCTTTCATCGCTCCCCGTGCCGCTGTATTTGTCGCCAGCCTGTTGATTCTTGGCATCCTGGTCCTCTCCCTCCTCGTCCTCGGAGCTCGAGTCTTCGAGTTCCGCGAACATTTCATCCCGGAACTGGCACTGGGCTAGGTCGACCAAGAAAGGCCGCCTCGAAGTCTCTTCAACAACCACATTCCACGGACTGCAGTCTTCCATACAGACTCCTTGACAATTCACAGAATGCGCACCGTCAATGGCCGCCTGGACAATACCCTGCCATTCCTTCGGGTCAGGCGGAGCTATTTTCGATACAGGAAGATCATAGAGGTCGCAACCAAATATGCGTTGTATAAGAATTCCCTTCACTTGAAAGTACTGCGCTGTCTCGTGGCGTTCAAGGAGGTCGACTGGGACGGTCACAGCGGCTTCCTGCGGAGCGGCTAGTCTCACATGGGCATACATCTGAGGTATGACTTTGCCTTGGAGATTTGAAAGCCTGGTATAGGCTTTGGCCTCTTGGGCAAAAAGCTCCTCACACTTTCGCCAACGATTTGCCTCGTACTTGACATATCCAGCGGCGGTACCGTCGACATCGGCGCTGCCGGTTGTACGGAATACTTGCACTCGATCGTCGTCTTCGATTTGGCGCAGGACACGACTGATCGCTCCACTACGCACAGAGTCTTGAAACAAGCTCTCCTTCGCAGCCGTATGGGTAAGTCGATCCCTTTGGAGGCCATCACGAAGTGTTGTGCCAAAGCGACGGTCGTATAATTTGAGGATCGCGTCAAAGCCCGGTTCTGGCCCATATTTGACGTGCACCTTCATGACAACAGACATGGTCATGCTCACGCATCTCAAGATTATCGCGTGGCATTCTGTTCTATAATCTGGCAGAGGTGAATTGTCGCAAGTCTTGATGACTTGCAGTCGCAAATGTGCACCCTGTTTATATGGGAAGGTACTGGCATCTTCGGACCTAAGTGTTGGCAGTAATCAGCGACACCCGTTAAAGTTCTTCGCGGAATATAACACACATTATATAATCTATATGAAATAATTATCGCCTCATTTTACAGCGTTGCGAGTGAAGCGTGAGTAAAAGGAGACGTTGGCCGTGAATGGATGGTTGGTTGATAGAGAAGTTAGAAGATAAGATTGAGCGGGCCGAAATACAGTTGCGGCTGTTGTGCTGTCAAATGGGCGGCTCAAAAGTCAAGGCGTGCATCCCTAAGCTATCTCCAAATAGAAGATCTATTTAAAGTTACAATGGTTGCCTGTAGTTACTACTCGCTAGGCCAGGCTTGAAGGCCGCCTGCAACCAACTTACATACTGATTTATTCTATTGACCAGGACCTTGGCAAGAATTGAGATGCTAACCTCCAACTCTGGTGGCCAACCACATTACTTCGAAACACCCGTTGGGTCTATATTGAAGTTACATCCTTGGATATAGCATAATTGGAATGACCGTACAGCGGATTTGAACCACGATCTTTGCCTTGTTCCAAGCCGTACTTACTTATCCAGTGACCACGGCCTCACCTGAGCAGTAACTAAGAGCCGATGTTCTGAACTCCGGCCAAGGCGCAATGTGTCCAAATGGCCAGGCCATTGGAACCTACCTACTGGCCATTGATCCGACTCACGCCCGTTGGAATTATAATTCAATCTCATTCCAGAAATGTGGGGTACGGCGTGATCAAATCATGATCTTCAGCTGTAGGCACATCTCCTTTGATATGGGACACTGGCTTAGTGGCGTCTTGGGCACAAAATTAATGGATAAATTATTGATCCACGGGGCACATAGCGGCCATGTGACGCAGACTTGGTTATTTGTATCCACTGGTGGGTGAAGGGTTGAACATAGGTTGGGAAAGACATCCGATGCGTGCCAAACTGTAAATCCGGGGAAGGCAACTGCCCCACCCTTATTCTTATTCCCGACCGCGGGGCCCCACAGCGTCAACAGGCCCGTCCCGCCCCGGAACCGTTTTAACGTTTACTCCGGCTGACCGGTGTTCCCCTTCCTTAGGCTTCCAGTGCTTCGCTTTAAAGGATCCTCCGCTCCTGATGTAGGACTTAAGTGGTCTGGGCGTCTATGAAGACTTATTGGCCGACTATCTACTTCATACACAAGATCTCTTTCTCCTACATACTGCTATTTCTATGCGATCCTCGCCGAGACCGAGGACTGCGCATGAAGGAGGGCATTCGTACCTACCTAGAGGTAAGCTCCCGAGGGTCTGATACGCGTCTGAGCCTCAAACAGTCCGACCGCCTAATAATGTTCTGCTCTAGCACACAATTTACTGTTTCCAACAACCCCAGAGTGGCTTTAATAATATATTAATAAAGCTCTCGCAACCACCTTCCTGCGCGTCCAGCGCGCGTTCTGCTCGATAATGACAGGGGCCTCAGGACCATGCGGTCCTTTGGCTCCAGCGCCTTATGGGCAAGCATGCACTGGTTGTGTGCGAGCCAAGTGCAAATGTTTCTATCAATTCGGTGGGACCGAATGCGAGCGGCAAGCTTTCTTTTTGTTATTTCTTGGCCGCCTCGGTCTACTCTCATGGGTTCAGATAGAACTGAACGAGAGCGTTTATTATGGAAGGGGCATAGCTAATGGCCGTGATTAGATGTCACCGTCTCGGTAAACCTTGTGAGCCTTCCACAAACGTGCGCAAACGAAAAGCGCGCCGACAACTGGATCCTTCCACGGCATTGTCCAGATCTACCCCTCCGTCGACGGTCTTCTCGCAGGCTGCGGGCGCCGTCGATGATTCCGCGGCGCTACTACGCACTCAAACTACGGAGACAACCTCCAGCATCCCATGGGACAAGCAAGAGTCGCACCAGGATGAAACTCTCGGGAAGCCTGCTTCATTAGGGGCGAGCGTTACTCTCACTCCTGGGGATACAGCTTCCTCCGTGACTGTCCGTAAAGAGGACCCGGACCTCCTTGTCACCATGAACCCAAGTGTTGTCCAATTTTTGCGGCGTGCCGACCTGGGCGCAGCAGCATCAACGATCTTCAACGATGTGACTGTACACAATGTCTCGGTCAGGGTAGCTGACGAGAGTTTGGAAACATTTAAACTTGCCTTTCTATCGACCTTCCCCTTTGTCAATATCCCAGCCACAGTGAGCTCCACGGATCTGCTAATGCAGAAACCTTTCCTCTGGCTTGTGATTATGGCTTTGACAGCGAAGCATGCTTCACAGCAATTTGCTATGGAAGAGACCATATGGAATATCATCTCGAGAAGGATTATAGCTCAGCAGCATGTTTCATCAGACCTACTCCTCGGTGTAATTTGCTTTGCGTCCTGGTATGTTTCCCTTATGCCTGCAATTAGCGTCTCGAATTGTTCAGTGTTTGTACATGTTGTCTGATCTTAGGCCGTCCATCGACCCGATTAGGTCTCATTACTTCAAACAAGATAAACCATTCATGACCATGCTCTCCCAGGTTGCCGTTGCCCTTGCTTTCGAATTAGGGTTCCACAAAGATATTGCAGTGCGCCCAGACATGGAAAATGGGCCAACAAGTGGCTCGGAAGCTGATGTGCTACGTGCCGATACCCAAGGGCCGCAGATGCGCTCAATGGAGGATCGTCGAACATTTCTTGCAGTGTTCCATCTCACCTCGGCGTAAGTTTTCACGACTTTTCGTGAGCCCAACTAGCCTTTTTTCTTTTAGACATCTGTGAGCGCTGTGCCATGTCATGTCTTACCCTTACACAGCCCATTGCAAATCTTTGCTGATTGATCGTTTCAGTACGTGGGCGTCGTACAGAAAAACTGAACCACTGCGCTGGACACCCTATTTGGATGAATGCTTGAGGATCCTCGCCGATGGTAATGAGACTGGCCTAGATACTCTTCTGGTCATGCAAATCAAATGCCAGATCATCACAAACTCACTCACTTGTCCGCACTCGGACGAAGCATCCCGAAACGAGTCGTTGAATGGGCTGCCATCAGTCTTGATGACGGCCATGAAGGGCCGTCTCAATGACATCAGGCAGAGCTTACCGCCTCAAACTAAATTAACAAGTAAGGATATATCAGGCAATTTCCTACTAGTGTCACTTCGTACAAATTAACATTTTGGCCTTGCTTAGGGACGTCACAGTTCTACTTATACAGTACAGAAACTACCATCCTCGAGTGTTTCCTAAGCAAGAAGCCCCTGCAGAACGATCGCACCGGCGCCTCTCAATTTCGCCGCATTCAAGAGTTGCAGTCGGTGCTGGATAGTGTCGAACGTTGGCTAAGCTTGTTTCTGGATATGCCACTGGTCTATTGGACCGGCGTCAGCATGGACACTTTTACCCAACTTACGCACAATTTGGTCGTTCTTTTCCGCCTCACAATCCTCGACGAGCCGGGTTGGGATAGAGATGAAGTACGCAAACACGCAGACGTCTTTGATATCCTTGATCGTGCGTGCGACCATGTTGACCGTGTCCCTGGTGAGCTGGGCTTGTTGGATGCTACTGGGCAGAGAAACGGGCTGTTTTTCAAGACAAATTATCTGTTCCGCGCCATCAAGCAGTTGTTTCTGAGAGAAGCAAAGGCAAAGGGGATAGAGGTTGAACAGATCGTTTCGATAGCTGGCCAGGGCGTTGAGGCTGGTTCAGACCCACAAGTGCCAGCATACGCGTCAACAACAACAGATGACTTTATCATGGACTTATCGAATGAGCCGTGGCTAGCGGATCTTCTGGACATGAATCTGGACTGGAATTACGGAGCGGACAATTTGCCATGGTCGCAGTATAGCGAGTACTGATAAGACGATGTGGGACACCTAGATAGACGAAGATGCTCTCCGGGCCTGTGTTACGGGACGTGTTGAAGCAAGTATGTCATGGGACTTAGAGATTATCAAATAGCATGTAAAATAATTATTTGGGTTAAGCCCTTGATAAATACTCACATGATTTTCGAATCCTTCCGCTCATGTGCACTATATATATACATATCATCTGGGGGCCCATCTTGTTCTTCCGTAATCTCAGTCACACTTACAAACCGATCTTCCCTTTTTCTAGGACTGAGCGGAGACGGTGGCATACTATTTTCACAGAAGCTCATTCTGTTTTCCATGCGTTTCTTCGTTGAAAATGACAGTGGTGCTGGGGTCACATTATTCCTCATTCCTGTCTCTGCTATTGCTAGTCAGCGCTGGATCTCATATATCCTCAAAGAATTCGAGCAAAGCTTGACATACCACTGTCACGGGATTTGGTGCGAGCAGGTGGTGGAGCGGTCAGAGGATTTGCAACCATAGTCACATTGCTCTCCTGGAAGTGCCGGAATGACCGCAACGATGCAGACAAATTGCTGCTCAACAAGCTCATCGAGGTGAGTCCTTGTGGCGGTTTCGCATTGCCACGCTTCCATCGGTCAATGGGATCTTCAACAAAGGTGTCGACAAGCTCGGACATGATGACCGAGGAGCTGGCAGGGCCCCGGGATGGTCCGGGACTTGATGAGTAGGGACTATTCTCTTCCATTTGTCGCAACCTGCGCCGGCGCATGAATATGAAGAGGCAAAACCCGCTAATGATAAAAACGAAGACTGTTGTTGGCACCACCGCTGCTGCGATCAATGGGCCTGTCAGGCGATTGTCGCTGCCGCTGGCTGAGGCAATCGGTGTGACTGTCTCGGTGGGCGTTACTGTTGGCTCTCCCTCAGGTACAATGGCAGACTGGACATCACTATCAGTAACGCACATGGCACACACACACACGCTCTTTTTCGCATCCCACATACCTCTGTAGCTAGAGCTGGTAAATGCGTCGCAGAATAGGTCGGGTCGTCAATAAGTGCACCGTCTTCTACCACCACGGACCACCTCTGGAGCTTGTCTGAGTCTGTGGTCTGATCCGTAGCCTCGATTGGACTCAAGTACGGCGCCAACGTGTCATTGTACAAACTGAACGATCCTCCCACCGGCCCAGTCGTGACGAAATCTGGTGACAATGTCCATGTTGTTCTGTTCGCGCTCAGCGCATCCATATGTGGAGTAAGTCCCCAAGTCTGGTTGTACTCTGTGGTAAAGTTCCTCAGGTGTGGCTCGTAGTCCCCTCGATCATTGATGAGAACGTCGAGTTTCAATTTCGCACCCAGAAAGCTGCTCGAGATATAAAAATGCCCAGGCGCATCATCTGCCTCCAGGAATTGCCATATCTGCCCAGAGAATGGCCCACTGGTCTTCACGACTAATGAGCCATTAGGTGCCGTAGTTTGGGGTGCGGCGACGTCAAGGGATACTTCTGGGCCTAGTGCGAGGTTGATGAGGCGGTAGTACTGGTTAGAGTCGAAGGAACTAATCGAGTTGACCTCCATATCTGATGCTGCTACTGGTAGGATCTCGGAGGGACTACAAGATGATGATGCAAGCAGACCAGAACCACGAATGTGATATGAAAGTGTAAGAGGATGTGGCGGAAAGAGCTGCACATAATCGATTGACAGGGACAGAGCGGAATTCTCCTGTTGATATGCAAATCATCTTGTCTGTAACCTTGAGGAGGATAGAGTTCAACATCGATGCAGCCCAAGGCCATGCTTCAGGTCAGAGCTTCCCCGATCTCAAGTACATGATAAGCAGAAATGTAGAGTTTGTAGAGGTATGAAGAGTCGAAACATATAGAGTAGCATCGAGAATCCCCCTTGCATACTCACTCCTACCTTATGCTTCATGATACATAGTCTCCGTGCTGTTCCATCTCCCAATAGCATGATCAGCAGAAAGTTACCATCACATTGCAAGAGTGTGACTTCTTCGTCTGCCCTCCACTCCTGCAACGGCGGCGACAACCCAAACACTCAGTCATGGAACAGGGCGGCATATAATAAGGTTTTTTCCGCGGCTCGCTCCGAAAATTTACCCTAAATATACTTCGAACTCCCAGACAGATGCTCAGAATCCAGGAACAACATTTCGGACGTGCTCATCAATATCATGAAAGTTGAGGCTGAGCCAAGCAACTCTTCAACGTGGCTAGATGAAGATCGCCCACTTCTACATCTTCCCGTAGGGAGCGCGCGGAATGTGCCTACGTACTACGAACGCCCTATGTAACATTGAATCCCCAGATAGAATGAGCACCAAGCCTATCGTGACCCCTGACCTGGGCCCAAATTTCCCCGTTCCCCAACTCAAAGCCAGCCCAAGTCCTCGATCGATGGTCAACCTTCAAAATAAGCTTCCGAGTCCGAGCTGTTCGAGGTCTAAATCCATTACTACCCACGCGGCCAGCGTTAATAAAAGGTATGGCCTGGACTCTTCCACTTCTACCCTTCCACGTGGGCCTGTAGCCGAAAACCCTCCGAGATACCCTCCGACGACCTCGGCTCGCTTGGCGGTTCCGGCACAGCGCCTCCGCGGATAGCAGCGCGTGCTATTTTAATAGAATGAGTCTCCTGTATTCGAACTCAAAAAGCATTGGACTGCAGTGTCTCGAAGCCCAGAAGAACCAGGTCCTTCCAGCTCAGGAGAGTGCTCCCAGCTGGTAGCGCTGGTGAGCTTGAGGTGCCGAGGAGCCTTCGAGATTGAATGGTGTCTCAGAGTTGACAACTTGACATTGCCTGGGTTGGAGAGCTTAGACGTGTTATGAGGATCCATACATCGGTATTGCCGATATGGTGGTTGTATTGGATTCTGAATAATGCTAAAAGCTTCCATTCCACCGGGGACTTTGTTAGAGCGTTCAATTACTCTTGTGCCTCTATCCACTGATCTCGTACGCGCCGTCCACAGCCGCACTCGCGTACCATGTAATTCTTGTGCGCGCGCCACTCGTCAACGTTAATATCGCCCGTCCAGTCGGACCCGAGATCACTCAACCCATGAGCAAGAATGCTCTCTAGTCACTCTCTATTGCCATACATCGACATGCTCCTCCCGAGGGCCATACTGAATTGGTCTTCTTGGCATCTCGCCCCAAGATCTTTGCTGTCGTATCGCGCGCTCTTGGTCAATGGCATGGGCCTGCTCAAACGTCAAACGCCTCTCCTCCCGCCCCTTTGATTTTCCGCGCTTTGCAGCCCGGAATTCTTCCATCTTGACAACGCTGGTATACATTTTACCTTTTTATCAACTACTCAAGTTTGAGACGGATCACAGGCTGTCCATGATCCATCCGATGGATCGCGGCCCTATGCGCATCATCAGTTCGCCTTCACACCCTTTTCATCTCTGTACTTCATGGGCCTCCTTTGTTCCCTCCACTCAACGCACAAAAAAGAAACATACAGTTCAGTCTCAAGTTCTATTTACGGACTGAACAGATCACAGACCGCTGGCCACGTGTCAGCCAGGATTTTAGCGAAGGCGACATTCTCGTCTTTCTCAACCGCGGCTCTCCTACTCAACGTGGTCTCCAGATACAGCCGGTATCGAAATCCAGAAGGAATTCCTTGTCCACATTCATTGAGAAATCAGAGTTCTTCCGCTTGGTAACGATGCCGAAGTGTCTGGCGAGTGCCGGTGCTGTAAGCTTTTCTCGTTCGAGTTCATCGGCAGTCCGCCATGCAGCAATGTAGTCCAGCCAGTACTCAGTATCCAAGTAGTCATCGACGTTGTTTCCTTTGTGGAGCTTCAAAAAGCCTTCCAGGCGTTCTAACGTCGTGGGAACTCAGCTAGGCATTGTTATCACCGGGAAGGGACAGTTGAAACATGGGTCAATTCGCAGGTAGTATGATACTAGCCCATTGAACGATCTTGAGACGCCAGAGGCAATTCGGGTGGAAGTGGAAGCCATCCGAGATATAACCCTTCCTCACGGCACACGAGCTTCCATCCCAATGAGTACCACCCTAAATCTGCACCATCCCGTGATCAAGTCTCAAAGGAGAGCATAGGGTCCGTCCATCTTGTGAGCTGAGATGCAGTGTAGAAGCACTTGAGCCATGCGTGTCACTCAAAGATTAGCGTTGATAAGTATATCTGCCACCAGATGTATTTTCTTACCGTCGTACGCGCCCCATTGAGTTGTTCCGCCCGTGCGTGCTTTTGAGTTCTTGTTCTCGCAGCGCCCTCATCCGAACAGGCTGTACTGTTGTTGTCTCACCGTTAGGTTTCGGAATTTGACTGCTAAACGCGTGCAATGCAACATTGCGGTCGTCTGCGTACTGGCCAAGAGCCAGACGTTGTACTGGGAAGTGCAGGGCCACTCGCCATCACAAACGGCGATGAACAAAACGCCACCATGCGGCCTGTGCACAAGAAGGCTTCGATTCACACCATTAATTACTTGCCTCCTTCCACTCTGCTATTATCCTTGTCCACTTCACTGACTCAATGCCCACCATATCCTCTCGCTCTCTGCAGCTGGCCCGAATACCTCAGCTTGCCATTCATCACCGGGATCTTGCCTTCATCCCTCACTAATGCATTGATGGCTGCCCACATATCCATGATGCCTGACCTCTTCGCAGGCAACATGCTGTATTGTAGACTATAAAGGTTCTTGCGGTTGATAGGCGGGACGAATTTGCCGGTGAGAAGACAAAGAAGCACGCGTGGGGAGAGATAGTGCTTGCGAATGCGGGAGCCAAGCTGGAAGTATTGATGAAACATGGCGCGGAATGTCAGAGGAATGGACTTGTGTGAATGGTCAATTTGGTTCTAATGCAATTTCTCGAAAGATCGGCATGAGGACGTACTTTGAGGTATATCACGGATGTGGAGGGAAGGTCGGATTCAGAATTAAGTACAGGTCTATGTTCTTGGGTATCTCGAAGTTCAAACCGGATGCCCCCTGGATTCTTATCAGCAAATTTGGAACATGATAGTAGAATATTGAATACACATACCTGGTAGCCTCTGAGGGTCCTTGATCCGGAGCATTAGGGCAAAGAGGGGAAAGTGGTTTAGACACGAAAGCAGCGTGTCAAACGACGCCTTGAGTGAGATGATCACCATACGCGCAATGGCAAAGTTGAGGTAAAACACCACAACGGTCGGTAGCAGGAATAACAAGAGACAGAAGACGATCGTGCCGACCAAAAGCTGGTCAAGATCGTAGTCGCAGGAATCAATACGATTCCGCAGGACGTTGTGCTTCTTTCCTCGGAAGAGATGAAAGAGCGAGATTAAAATAGTCAGTTGCCAGTTGTAAATACGGGCAGAGGCAAGATAGAAGGAGTAGATGTGGACAGTGAGGATGGACAGCAAATCCGAGAACATGGCAATGGGCATACTAGCACCGGCGAAGGCAGAGAAGCCGACGAACCAGATAATATGCGGCAGAGCTGGTCGGAGTGTTTCGAGACAACCTAGAAAAGTCAGCTAGGGAAATTTGGCGAAAAGTTCTCGTACAGAACTACTCACTGGCCCAGTAGTCGATAACCCACAAGAACAGGTCTCCGAGAAATGCCGCCAGCTCGGTATTGAGTTTCAGACCAGCTGGCCAGCCCATCAACCAAGAGATGCTGCTTTGTAGAGCTTCAACTGTATACCTTGAAAGGATCGCGTTGATCTCATCCGCAACCCATCCCGAGTTATCGATGATATAAGACCCCAAAGCTATACCGATGATTACGTCGTTGGCGACAAGCCAGAGGCTGTTGTAAAATCTGATATAGTCTGGATGACTTGTCGTCACACTGTCCCAGTCATTTTTCCTTTGCCGGAGAGTCACATATTGCATTGGCCAGTAACAGAATTGAAGGAGCCGGATCTCGACCTGCTGCGCCGTGGCTGAGATATCCTTCAACGCGGCCATGTGAGGCTGTGGGCGCCACTCCAGCATCATTAAAAGTACTTCGGCCGCGATCCGATGACCGATCAGGCCGAAGATAAAGGCCCGCCGGATGATGGGAAAGGCGTAGACAGTGATTAGCTCCCAAATCCAAAGTAGTACGAAATTCTTCATGGTGGTGGCAGACTCGACCACACGCTCGGACACACTAAGCGCTCGCCTGGGTCTCGCCCCTAGCCTCGACACATTCTTTTGTAGAAGCTGCTCCAGCTCCAATGACCAATTGATCTGATTGACGATCTTGGGAAGAGCCCTTTCTTTGTCCGACGGCTGCCGCTTCGTGATGGAATGCTGTTTGATTTTTTCGACAAGTCTCTCGGTCTTGGCTCTTCGCTGCCTCTCGTGCGTTTCGTCTTCTACCTCATCTTCGCCGAGGTTGGCCTGCCTCTCGTCCACATGCTTGTGTCCTAAAGCAAGAGCGATGGGGTTTAAGGATATGTATTGCATTCTCGTGGGTAGTGGTCTTTGGAAAAGTATGACTTGGATGCTCGATGCCATGGCGCATCGGACCTGAGGGGCGCGCGTATTTGGATCGACCGTGACGCGAACCCATGACGGGTTGATATCGACCGAACTGTCGGCATTCGAAACGCCCAACACGGACATGAAAGACTGACCGCATAACTCAAATATTCGTCCTATGGGGTGCGGTGCGCTTCGGAGGAGGGTGTGCAGCTTGAGCGCTTCTTCGACATTTCGAGCCTGGCAGTCCTCAGTAAAGGTATCTAAATTGACTGGATTATGGCGCGAAGACGAACCTCAACAGCTTCAAGGATCGCGACCACAAACACGTCCAGCTTTGAGTTCCTCCAGCCCACGACAACACCTGGCAGGTCAGACCTCGGGATGTCGATCGGCCAGAAAATGCGCATCAGTCCGTCATGCTCGGGCATGACAGACAGCCTTGGGAAACCGTGGCCCGCGGGCCTAGAATGATCCTCGCCTCTTTAATTGCTCGCGCGCTGAAATGCCTGACCCGGGTGATCGAGGATGCTTGTGATGAAATTGTTAGCTCGTGGCTCAGATTCGCATCTCGGAGCGGCAGAACAAGATGGCGGGTCGGTCGTACCAAGTCTGACTCTCTTGCCGCCAGACGTGCCACAGGGAGTAAGACGATAAGGAAGAAGAGCGAGAGTATGACGAATCCGTAGGCGGCGCGCAACTAGATGGGTAAGAGAGCTTAGGTCAGTCATAGCGTGCGGGCGCAACCTCTTCCTGTCGCGTCACACGAGGCCCAAAGGGACAGAGCAACGCAAGACACAAGCAGAGGAAGCGGATTAGCTGGCAACTTACGACGACTCCGTAGTCCCAGGCAAAGATGGCAAGCTCATACAGGCGGGTAACAAGGTCCCATCGAGCGGTCGTGTAGCCAGCTACGAAGATACCGAGCGTGAGGGCGGAAAACGGGTGCATAGAATCGCCGTCGCTACGTGAATCGCATTCCGAGGTCGGATACAGTTGGTCAATGAACCACTTTGAAGACCTTGCGCTTGCGATGGCCCGTCGACAGTATATGTTAAGGTAATTGAATGTTCGAGTTGGGGGTGCTGGTATGAAATGGGTGGATCTTGAGTGGATTTATATCGTCACATTCGACTCCGGCGCGGCGCGCAAACTGTTGTGGATCCAGAGCAAGACAGGGAAAACAGGGCTTGTGAGCTCAGTCAATTGCCCATGCTGAAGCTCCAGGATCGAAACAGTGCTTCTTTCGATTGTCAGAGCTGTTGAAGTGCTTTCGAGTCCAACTTTCGCGTCGGGCTCTTGGCAAGGGCCCGCGCTCGAATTGGTCTGGGCCCTAATCACTCCCAAAATTAGGTACCTTCATTGCGAACATGTGTTCGCTGCCTGCCGGCCAACCATCATTCCTTAGCAGGCCTCTAGTAGAGTCTAGACCCTGGGCCCCAGGTTCCTGACATTACAGGGGTCCCACGACTACCTACATACCTACCTGGCCGCCCTGATTACCTGTACAGAAAAATACTCTACAAGTTTTCGTTACATTTGTTTCAAAGAAGTTTTGGGTATGATATGTTGATAGGACGTTGGCTCGCTATGTTGTATCAGTCAGCCAACATCTAGCCAATCTAGCTTATTCGCCCCGCAAGTATATGTCCTTATGA
Source organism: Gnomoniopsis sp. IMI 355080 (assembly GCA_027946555.1). NCBI lineage: Eukaryota > Fungi > Ascomycota > Sordariomycetes > Diaporthales > Gnomoniaceae > Gnomoniopsis > Gnomoniopsis sp. IMI 355080. The sequence continues at coordinate 6,351 of JAPEVC010000382.1, read as the reverse complement.
ACAGGGAGGGACAAGAAGCTCCAGCGCGGAACACCCGCCCCGAGCAGTTGACGAAGTACCCAGTCATATATGCTTAAGGTTAATCATTCTTGTTAGGAGCCTAAGGTTGTCGAAATTTCCGCTGCTTTGGAGCTGGCAGTGTTGACGAATCTATTGAAGTCATCCTAGGTCAAGAATGTCCTGGCATGAAAAGGACTCGGCTCTGAAGCAATGTATTTCATGATGTTGGCACAGGATGTCTAGCCGGTTTGTGAGATCTTTCATTGAGAAATCTGCTTCTGAAGCCGTCTACCGAGCCATTTTGGCTGAACAGGCCTACATATGTCAGTACCCTTGGCGACAGGCAAAGAACGATTGAGGTGTGCTGGAAAGGGCATCCCACTTTAATTTCGTTGTAGAAGGTAGTCCGATACCATATGTTACACCAGATGCGAAATGACCTGTTTAACGCCAAACAGCGGTCCCTGATCACCTGTTCCTGACTTCCAAGCCGAAGACCAGTCTTCTTATCTTGACGATAGTCGCAACGAGAAGAAAACAAAAGGGTTATGAAATCTGAACTAGTTCTTTCTCATATGTGTTGCATCGTTCTCCTTGTTGTCCTCTCTTGCCTCGTCAAGCAGCTTGTCAATACCACGTTGCTTGAGAGCGACCTGTCGCGAATCAGTATCAATCGTTGCGAAGTTCTTGTTAGGAGATCCCCGAAGTGAAAAGATGCTAAAGAGCATTCTCTGCCTCCCTTTCCTCTCTGGCTTGCTTGACCTCTGCGCACTGGCCCGAACATGCCAGAGAGGAAAGGAAGGCAGAGGAAAGACATACACCAAGGCAGCTCTGGTACTCCTTGAACAGGGTGGAGCATTCGTTATCGTCCGCCTTCCCCAAGCCTCTCAGGTATTCTGCGAGCCGTCAGTTCCTCCGTTTAGCGATAGGAAAAAACAAGCTTTCCCACCTACTTTCGCTGTACCATTTGAGAAAGCAGTTGTCATACTTCCTTTATCCGCTCGTTAGTACAAGGTCTCCGACAATCTTGCATCAAAAACAATTCCAAAACTCACTCTTTGACTTCGTTGCATTCTGGCGCCAGAGAGGCAGACATCTTTATAATCGACAACTCGAGGCGGGTTGCAACGACCCGAATAGCTTCGAGCTATGACCTGACAGAAACAAGACAAAACGGGTCGTCTACCGAGAGCTGGCGCGCACGACTAGAAAAATTGTTCGAGGTTTGTGTCGAGAACAAGGGAGAGTTTGGGCTGACTTTTGAAAATTAGAAATCTCACCGACCGCCTCGCAAGTTGGGAAATGGAACCACGCACGACGTTGGAAAGTCTGAAGTCATCACGGAATTAACGTTTATCTCTTATCGGCGAAGCAGTGTACCGCTACCCGTTAAACCCTGCATTGGCGCCCATTTTCAGCACTTTCAAGGTACATCAACATTGAACAGGCCCCCTGTTAGCATCAACAATGCCTGCCGATTGAACATCGCCAAAATTTCTACTGGGAAGACAAGCATCACTTACCAAAGCCTTTCTTCCACAACAAATCGTTAGTCTTTTGTGGTGCATCCTTGCAAACTTCTACTTCCAGCAGCAATGGATCCCTCGCAAGACTTCAAGTCCTTGCAAGACTCAGTCCAGGCTTCCCTCATTTCGACCACCCGGACCGTAAACCGAATCGCAAGCGAAGACCTCGCCTTCCAGCGTACCGCAAATCCGCGAACTGGAGACCGACTTGAGGACCTGTCGACCCGTCTTCTCAGTGTATCCAGCGATCTGATAAACGCGGCAGCCAAGGCAAATGGCCAGAGAAATGTGGACTCGCTTGAGGAAACAGAGGATGTCGACATCCAATGGGCCGGCATCGTGGACGTGATCGATGGTCTTCTCGAAAAGGCAGACACTGCGCTGGACGAATATACTGGCCGGGTCAAGAGGAAGAGTGATATTCCCGAGCCTCCGCCCTCAAAGAAGCTCAAGACAAACGATCGATTCGAGCCGAACTGGCGCCGTGCCAATATCATCAAGCCGCAGAATGCCTTCGAGAAAAAGGTAGACAACTTTGCGACAGGGCCTTGGATGCCTCTGCTCACCCGGAAACCCCATGCGACTGTGCCTTTGGAAGAGAGTCTTGGCATGACTGATGATGGCAACAACAAGACACAGTACGAAAATCAGTCCTTTTCCTTTTTTATACTTTTGACCTCGTAATCTGGACTGGGAGGAATTCAACCAGAGTGTGCAGAAGCGAGAAGCAGGCAGTTGATGCAGAAAGGCGCGACCAATGATGCTAATGGACGATTTAGATATAAGCACCCATACGAGACCGAGATACACGACTTGAAGTACCCCGCCAGGACCTACGAAAAGCACGACCCCATTCCATATCAACCTATCGAGAAGGCCCCCGCCATTTGGGTCGACACCTATGAAGGCGTGCTTGAGATGCTAGAAGAACTGAAACAGGCGGAGGAAATTGCAGTCGATCTGGAACATCACGACACGCGCAGCTATCACGGTTTGCTGTCTCTCATGCAAATTAGCACCCGAGAGAAAGACTGGGTTATCGACACACTACGACCTTGGAGACACAAGCTTGAGGTCCTGAACGAGGTGTTTGCCGATCCCAAGATTCTCAAGGTCTTCCACGGCGCCTTTATGGACATCATTTGGTTGCAGCGGGACCTTGGTCTCTACATCGTTGGGCTCTTTGATACTTATCACGCCTCCGTGGCACTCAACTACCCGCAAAAGAGTTTGGCATATCTCTTGAAAAAATTCGTCGATTTCGATGCGGACAAAAAATACCAGATGGCAGATTGGAGAATACGGTAAATAGCCCTGATCACTTCCTGACTGTTTCTCGCTAATAGTGATAGGCCCCTTACTGATGAGATGATGTACTACGCCCGTTGCGACACTCACTACCTCCTTTACGTTTACGACAACATGCGGAACGATCTTGTCACTCGTTCTGACCCAAACAATCCACAAGAGAATTTGATCGAGTACGCCTTGCAGAGATCCAAGGAGACGTCATTGGACAGATACAGCTCCTACGTCGCTGATCCCGACAGTGGCGATGGAACTAGGGGCTGGATCAACCCCTTGATAAGAAGCAGCATAAGACTGGATGGGCCACAATTCGCCGTCTACCGGGCAGTCCACAAGTGGCGTGACGACTTAGCCCGTACCGAGGACGAGGGCCCCATCTTCATCATGCCTCAACAAACGCTGATGGAGATCGCCAGGCTTTTGCCAGTGGATCCGAAGGCCTTGCACAGCATCCTTGGCAGTAGATGCGCTAGTATTGTTCAACGATCACTGAGCGAGCTATTCGAAGTCATTTCCCAAGCAAAGAAGGAGGGCGAGACCGGACCAAGCTCGGTGGAGTTTCTGAGAGGCACAGTTGCGGACAACTCGCTCGCAGCGGTCGTAGATAGGGAATTGGAAAAAAGCAAGAAGCCTAAGCCGGAGCTCCCGCCCGTCGAGGTGCTCCGAGCTGAGAAGTCCCAGCTTTTTGGCGATATGCCCATTAGCAGTCTCTGGGAGGGTCCCTCGCAGGTTGCGAAGAGGGAAGCTAGCACCCTCATCTCATTGCCATGGACAACGTATATTCAAGAGGCCATGATCTCGTCAGCCCAACAAGAAGCCGAGGCAAAGGCCAAGGAGCAAGAGCCGGACATCATACCTCTGGAGAGCACACCTAAGGCCCCTGCCCCGCATCCAGAGGTGGATAACACTGAGTTCACTCTACGGCAAGGGCGCAAGCGCAAGATAGAGGATGTTCACGCGGAAGAGTCTGACGTCGATGCTGGCGGCGGTGCGGCATTGTCGCAGGATATGATCCCGCTCCATGATGAGGAAACCAAAGCTCAGCGCAAGGAGCGAAAGCGCGCGGAAAGAAAGGCCAAGCGTGCTGCGAAGGCCGAACAAAAGGGACAGAAACCACAGAGGACGTCGAAGGCGAAGCGAATGCCAGCGGAGGACGACGACGAAGACGATGAGGAGGAGAAGGAGGAGGAGGAGGATGATGAAGAGGCGCCATTCGATTACAGCAACGCGCAGTCTGTCCTTCACGCCCAGCGCGCCAAGATGGGCGCTCCCCAGGAGGGTAAGGGCAAGAAGAAGGCTTTCGACCCGTATGCTGCGCGCATCAATGCGGACGGCCCGAAGGCTGCGCGGCGCATGCATGGAGAAAAGGCTGGGAGGACGTTTACTTTCAAGAAGTGAACGATCGGGAACTACTCGTGTTCGATTACTTGTGCAAGGCAGCGTGATCTTGGCTTTTGAAAGACGGTTCGCATGGGCTTCATAGGCTCCAGTGCCTGCACAAAGCCAGCAAATTGGGTTGCAGCCTTTGCTGCATTTGGAAGAACTCCAGTGATGCTTTAATAGATGGCGATGCAAGCTAGCGGCTCCGGTGCTGGGATCAGCGAGGATATTTCGAAATGTGAATACCCATCACGCTGGACCTACTTGATTGTTCTACAAGCAGCCCCTGAAAGACCTGATGGTGCCATGCCCATGAATCTGCGCAAATACTCGGACGGAGGAGGAACAGAAAGAGGGAGATTACAGCCGAAGTAAATATATGTAGAATTGCGAACTGCAAACCATGAAAAATCATATCTCGACATCATCTTTCAAATGGTCTCCAACCGGCCCGCCCCTGCGCAGCGCGCATCTGCGAATGACCTCAGCGGTCTCGGCTGCTGCTGCGCAACGTGATTCCAATCTCACATACTCGTAGGTAATAGTCAACTCAACAAGCTCCAAGGAGAAACTTTTACGAGTACTTTTGAGGGAGAATCTTTCTACTTGCCCCAATTGAAAATCTTTCATTGACTGCATATTTAACATTTCGAACCCTTGATTTTTCCCCAAAGACGATATTTCCTTCATCATTTCGAGGAAGGTTATTAGACCTCGTCTTCTCACCCGTCCCCCCGTGGTTCTTTCCCTTCACATCTTCCTCATCTCCGGACAAAATTCCGACAACAATGACTCTCGAACCAACACTCACTCCCAAAGCCCTCCCTTCAGATTCCCATGAAGTCATCGTGGTGCTAGAATCCATCCACGTCCCCTGGGAGCCAATAGACCTCAGTCCCAGAACCTACGAAGCACTGGTTTACCACAACACCGTCGCAGGCAAAGACGACGTGGTAGCAAGAATCAGGAACGCCAGCGTTATCATATGCACCACCTGCAAATTGACGAGCAAGACACTTGCTCAGGCGCCCTATCTGTATGAAGTACCTAACCCCCCCCCCCCCGGAGGGGTGATTCCACCCGATTCAGGTGGACCCAGAGTAGAAAGGAACAGAAAACAGAAGGGCAAAAAGTTCTAATGGGATTAGAAAATGTATCCTAGGCCACGCCGTAGGCACAGATCACATCGACCTGGCCTACTGCCAGCACAACGCCATCCAAGTAATGAATTGCACAAACTGCAACACCGAGACAGTCGCCGAGCACGCGATGGCGCTCTACTTTGCCACACGCCGCAGCTTGGTGACGATCCACAACACCTTGGCGGACTTTGATTATACTTCTTCTTCTTCGCCCGGGCGGCCGAATGAGTGGAAGACCAAGGGGAGCATGAATGCGCGCATGCGAGACGGTACGGGCAAGCCACCGAGAACGTGCAAGGAGGAAGTGGCCGGTATTATAGGTTATGGGGCTGTTGGTGAGGCAACCTCGTTCTCCTTCTTCTCCTCCTCCCTTTGCCCCCTGACCCTTGTGTGTCTATGTATGCGCATGAGAATGAATGCTGAGAATTTCTCGCTATCGCTAAAGGAAAACACATCGCCCGCCTCTGCACGGCGCTAGGCATGAAAGTACTCATCTCCTCACGCAAAGACGCCACCTCCCCAGCGGCGGTCAACAACAGTGCCTCTTCCTCCATCACCATCACCACGGACCCCACCCGTGTCCCCTTCACCACTCTCTTATCCAGCGCCTCCGTCCTCTTCCTCGCCGTCCCGCTCTCACCCACCACACGCTCCCTCATCTCCACCCCCGAACTCGCCCTCCTTCTACCCAGCACAACCATCATCAACGTCTCGCGAGGCGGTATCGTCGACGAGGATGCGGTCCTCGCGGCGCTCCGGGCGCGCAAGATCTTTGGGTACGGCACGGATGTCTTTGCGACAGAGCCGGCGGGCGACGGGAACGATAGCTGCTTGTTGGATGCTGCTGCTGCTGTTGCTGATGCAGTGGGGGAGGAGAAGGTGGAGCGGGTGAATTTGGTTATGACAGGGCATTTGGCGTGGTTGAGTGAGACGACGATTGGCAACCAGACGAGGAGGGTGGGGGAGAATTTGAGGGCGTGGGTGAAGGGAGACGG
>JAPEVC010000381.1:0-20133 GCA_027946555.1 Gnomoniopsis sp. IMI 355080 | reverse complement strand
CAAGCATGGCGTTCTGGGAGGGTTTTTTTCGGGGGGTGGGGGGTTAGTTTCTTGATTGCATATATTTTCTATAGGGATACCAGGGAGAGAGGGCATGGGCATTGTGGAATACCATTGCCATGGAATAGTAACAATTCATTGGTTCTGGGTTCTAGCTACCTCCACAAAGGACTGTTCTTGATGTCGTGCGTAGTGTGTGAGAGGAGAGGGTGTGTAGGAGTGGACGTCCATGGGTAGCTGATACACGTGGAAGATTGTGATACCATTCAGCATCCTTCGGGTTAATTCATTGCGGCAGGACAAAGCCTCTGTTGTAAACCTGTAATGAGAGAGGTTTTCGTATCCACCACCTTATCAATGGGTCTATGATTGTGGTCTGCTTGATTCTAAGGAGTGTATATCATACCTGGTAAGACAGCCTGGAACCTGGTAGGTAGGCTGCTAGGTAATTTACATTGGCTCGTGTGGCTTTGCGAATGTTGTTGTTGTTGTTGGGGGGGGGGGGTTCCCTTACTTTGACACTGGCTATTGATCCACTGGGTAGCCAAGAAATATGGTTCGTTCGTGGGACCGAACTTTATTTGATCGCTCTTGTCAATGTCAAGTAGCCTCACCTGAAAAGCTTAATATATAGCTAATGTAATGCTCAATTTCGCCAATCTCACTATCAAGAGCATTGATAGTGGGCACGGGATTATTATGAACACGGAAGTATACTATGTAGTGGCAGAAAGATACGGTTGTTTTTCTCGTATATATTTGCAAGTATACAAGAAGTGGAAGAGTAACACGTCTAGCTGAAGGGTGTATGTATTCAAGCAAAAGATGTCCTTCCGGTTTCCTGCTACTTGAGAAGTAAATTGTGTCCGTGTACTTGCTGCTGTGAATAGCTACAAAAATAGTCAATACTAGTAAAATGCTGTGTCTCACAAATCTCTCAAGACCTTGTGTTTATCTTCTCCATAGTACGCGAGCGCTCGCGCTACTCGGCCTCGACTTCTCCTTCAGTTTACCACCTTGCTAGCGATAGAGTTTCCATGCGAGTCGGGGTAAGGAAATTGACCTTGACCTGCCTCCTGCAAGCGGCTAGCACACCATCGATTCCGTTGTCTTGGCGGCATCTAGTCATTGACGTTCTTCCAACCCAATCTTGCATGCGCCACTGATCTCTATAGAATTACTCTTTTACTGACTGCCAAGATATTAGCTATATGATTAGCGGAGAGTTCGGATGAGGTACTTCAAATGAATAGTTCACGTCCAGTGAAGTGCTGGGACGGCGTGGTATAGTGCCTTTTGATCCTACATTGGGATACTTATTAGGTTCCAAAGAGTCAAACATGTTACATCAGAACTTTGGTGCGCTTTCTACAGTACTTCTCCTATGGGCGAGTGGAGCACATGCACAGCTCGAGGTCCATATATCAGTCGCTGATGGCATCATCAACGGGCCTGTGGACGGCCACCTCCAGCTAATGTTTGCGCCTGCTGGGACGGCGCCTCTCAAGAACACCGGCGTGTCATCTTCGCCCAACTACTTCTTTGGCCAGAACGTCTTTGGCCTGCGCACCAACAGTTCCGTCACTCTATCCCGGGGTAGCAACGACAGCACAGAAACCGGCGTGTTTGGATGGCGCAGTGTGAGCATGGATGATGTCCTGCCGGGCGACTATTCTGTCCAGGCGTTCTTGAACGTCTACGAGACCGTCAAGCGTGCCGATGGCTCCGAAGTCAGTCTGCGCTTCCCCTGCGGCGATGGAGCACCAGGCGTAGGCGGTTACGGTACCCCGAGGACGTCGTTGGTCAACGTCACCGTGACTGCTGGTGGTGGTGGTGACCAACCACAAACCATCGACCTCGTCTTGGACGAGATCACTCCCTCCAAGAACTTCACTGGCTCGGAGATTGGCGGCTGCCAGCAAGGCAACTATGCAGATACCGAGTATCTCAAGTACGTCAAGATTCGCAGCGATGTGCTGAGTGTATGGTGGAATCGCGACGTCTACGTCGGCGCCACCGTCCTCCTCCCCCACGGCTACGATGCCTTGGACAACACCACACGCTACCCCGTCGTCTACAACCAAGGCCACTGGCCAGGTTCCAACGGTGCGTTTGGCTACCCCGCGGACCCAGACTTCACCGCCATCTGGGACAGCGGCACAATCCCAGCGGGCACTGGCGGCACCGGCACGACTACCTTGATGAACACAACCGCGTCGTCATCATCACGGCCTACCCCGAAGTTGATCATGGTCGCGTTCCGGCACGAGAACGCATTCTATGACGACTCGTATGCCGTAAACAGCGCCAATCTCGGCCCTTGGGGCGACGCCATCAACGAGGAGCTCATCCCGCACCTCGACGCCACGTTCAACACCATCGCCGCGCCCTATGCGCGCATCCAGCAAGGCGTGTCCACAGGCGGGTGGGCATCCGCCGCCAGTGTCGTCTTTCGCCCGGATCTCTTTGGTGCCTGCTTCTCCTCCTACCCGGACAGCCTGGATTTCCACCGGCACCAGGACATCCCGCTGTACACCAACGAAAACGCCTATGTCCGCGATGACGATGGGAGCGCCATCATCTCCAGGCGCCGATTCGACGACAAAGGCACGCAGGTCAATCTGGCGACCGTTGCGCAGGAGAATCACTGGGAGCTTACGTTCGGCACCAACACACGCTCGATTGTCGGGCAGTGGGATGTCTGGGATGCCGTTTTTGGCGTGCAAGGGCTGAATGGGTATCCGCTCGTGCCATGGGATAAAGTGACTGGGGAGATCTACCCCGGGGCGGTCGAGTATTGGAAGAAGATGGATCTTGCCGAGCACGTCACTTCAAACTGGGATAGCGAGCTGAACCTGGGCGAGGTACTGAAGGAGAGGCTGTATTTTTATGTTGGTCTGCAGGATAACTACTTCCTGAACGAAGGCGTGGCGCAGTTCCAGTCACGAGTCGAGGCGAAAGGAGGTCCAGGCTGGGCCAACTTTACATATCTGGCAGGGCAGGGCCATGGTGGAAACTACAACCTCATGGACACGTGGGAATTTCTGGACCTCGTCGAGACATGGGTACAAGACCACGCGCCAGAGGGCAAGACGCCCCTTTCGCCTTCGGTCACTGTCGCGACAGCAAGAGGCAACAAGTTCCAAGATATCATGGCGTACGGAGGCTACCAGGCCGCACTTGCTCGACAGGAACCTCCGGTGCTTGAGGGCACGAACGCGACGACGGTTGGGAGGTGGGATCCGGGGATGGCTTTGACGGCGCAATGGGTTGTGAATGGTAATGCGTGCGGTGACGCTTTTGTCGTTGAGCAAGGGGGTTGGGCTGAGTTCACTGGAGACAAGACGGGGACTTTGGAGATTGAGGTTACAGGGAGGAAGAGGGACTATGTGGATGAGACAAGAAAGAGTAATGCAGTCAGTCTCTCTTGAGGTTGGGGCGATCTGTATATAATCTCTTTTTCGTGAGGATATGCCTCTGGGAATACTATTATTTAGATACATGATCGTGCTGCTAGATCTTTTGGAGGTCAATAATATTGTGCACACTGACTGACCCGGAATGTGCATCACTGTGACTTATAAGAAAATCACTTGAACTCGTAGAAGGACATGTGAGAGTCAAGGGGTACCGGCAGGGACGTCTTGTGAACAGCAGTGCTTGTACGCCTCCTCTATGGGGGAAGAACAACGTGCCTCATCCACATTTGTCCCCTCTTAGCTGCTTCTTGTGCGCTCTCCAGGAGGGGTTCTGCTTTCCAGCTCAAATTCAGTACATGTGTGGGAATCAGTCTGACTATGCACGGGTACTCGCCAACTTCCATCCCCTTAGTACAAGTAGTGAAGAGGCAGTTTGCGGGAATGGGATTGAAGCCAAGCAAACAGATAAAAGCGTAAAACAAGTGTGAATAATAGACTTTCGCCGTTGATTCTGTTCTGAGCTTTGAGACAACAGCGATGATGCGTGCGTCCACGGGGAAACGGTTCTTCAAAACGCGAACATGTTATGTTATGCGATATTAGGGGACGTTTCTTGACATATAGTCTGGGCGGCAATAATCCGGAAAAATAAATACACGGCTCATTCTTCAACTCCCTACTAAAGACTTCGGAATCGTATGTTGGAATTGGTTTTCCTGCTGAGCGTTTCAGTCTAGTGCTTCATCACCATCATTGATGTCGAGCCCCAGACCTGTTTCCCCCCCCCCCCCCATCATGCTTATACTCACCCTACAATACCCAAATACGTACCAAGGTACTGTATTCCGTACACAGTCCTCGCGTAGATGCCAACCCTGTCCTGTAAAGTTCCCTAGTCTGGTTCACAAGGCTGAGATCATGCTTCTCTGTCAGGATATTCCCATCTTACAGACCGAGGTAAATAGAATTTTCCAAATACGGTAGTGCTACGCGGGAAATCCGCAACAAAGGTCTTTTGGGTTTCTAATTTTTTTTCTCGTCCCGATCTTATGTAGGTGTCGGCTTTACTCGCCTTGCCAGCTTACAGGCATCTTCCTTACACAATTCGCCATCGAAAATTCCTTCTAGAATTCCTAAACCTTTTCTTCTATTTGTTCTTCGTGCACAACATTTTTACGCATAGCAAGAAGAAGAGAGAGAGAGAATTCGCAAATTGTCCGATCAAAACGTCACAGGTTGCCAAAGCTGTGGAGCCTCTCATGAATGAAAATCCCGCGCAATGGTAATACTCTTACCCAATACTTTCCTCGGTGCCGCGTTTTACTCGGCGGCAGTCGGCCAAAAAAAGAATTTCGTTGCCATGGGGCACAGTATCGCATGTTTTGAGACACACACACACACACACACACAACCCGAAGGAATGTCAGTCGCCTATCTGGATCCCGAACTTTGCCAAGCGCTTTTATCACGATATGGTAGACCATTTCCATTTGTGATTTGTGACATTGTGTGGACCCTTCCCGCGTGCGAGGCTGGCGTGGATTTAAAGAAGCACGAGTGCATGGCCCGCTCCCTCCGAGGACCAAGCCAAGCCAAGACAAATAAAAACGCACGCGACGCTACTCGCCCACTCCGTCCCGAAATCCCCCATCAGCCAAGCCGCCAGATCGTGAGCTTGCGGGGCCTTCACAGTTGTATCATGACCTGCGTCTTGACTGATGTCATTATTCTGGGGCACTCGAGGCTCCGCGCATGGAGTAACCCACTCGAGGGTTGAGGCGAATGGAGGCCAAGGTTTGCCGGGCCCCATCTGACTCGTTACTAATGGTTCCTAGTTTCTTGGAAGGGACCAGTTTTCGCACTCCTTGGTCCTTCATTTGCCGCGTGAACGTGCAATAGCAAAGATTGAACATCCTGGCCGCAAGATTTTTGTTCTCCTATTCACTGCAGGGCCATGCTTGGAAGACTCCGCTGTATACTGGTTGCTGAAAGAGAGAATAAAATGTCCAGCGTTGGCGTTTCTTGGATTTCTTCTCCTTCACCCACTTTCCACCCTATCGCCTTGCCCACCAATCCTGCACGGCCCGCCCTTCAGCCCGGACTCAACGACCACGCGATTGAGCGACTAACCACCACTTGAGGATCTCCATCGTGGCTCCCGAAATCACTCACTAGAACCACCATGGCGGGTGTCGTCATCCCCCAGGACCGAGGCGCCAGCCTCAGCGACCATGAGGCCGCCTTCGACAAATCTCACAAGGGCAGCACTGACGAAGCAGCTGTCGATGCCTCGGCTGACCAGCTTCTCGCGTCGCTCGGCTACGCGCCGGAGATGGTCCGCAACCGCTCGACACTGCAGGTGGCCTTCATGTCCTTCGTCCTCGCCGCCATTCCGTATGGTCTCTCGACAACCATGTACTACCCACTCGCCGGCGGCGGACCCGCCAACATCATCTGGGGCTGGGTCGCCGTGTCGTGCATCATCATGTGCGTGGCGGCCTCGCTCGGCGAGATCACCAGCGTGTATCCCACGGCCGGCGGAGTCTACTACCAGACGTTCCAACTGGCGCCGCCCTCGTGGCGCCGCGTCGCAAGCTGGATCTGCGGTTGGCTGTATGTTGTCGGCAATGTGACCATCACGCTGGCCGTCAACTTCGGCACGGCCCTATTTCTCGTGGCATGTATCGACGTGTTTGAGAGCTCACCCGGCGTCAGCATCTTTCCCGGCGAGACTTGGCAGATTTTCTTGATCTTCCTCGGCCTCACTCTCCTGTGCAATGCGATCTCGGCGTATGGTGACCGTTGGCTGCCCATTTTGGATGTAAGACTTGGCCCGGCGTTCTTTGGCTGCTCGCGTGACTGAAGATGCCTCCACGAGATACCTCCCGGACCCTCCCTCCTTTGCCGGACTCCTTCCCTAGAAAACGAAAAACAAACCCCTTTTTGCCGGAAGCTAATTAACTGTAGACTGCCGCCATCTTCTGGACCTTTGCCGGTGTAATCGCGACAGTGATATGCGTGCTCGTCATGGCTAAGAATGGCCGCAACAGCGCTGAATTCGTCTTCACGTCCTTCGAGCCACGCTCTGGCTGGCCTGCCGGCTGGTCATTTTGCGTGGGGCTTCTGCAAGCCGCCTACGCCACGTCGTCGACCGGCATGATCATAAGCATGTGCGAGGAGGTGCGCGAGCCCGCCACCCAGGTACCCAAGGCCATGGTCGGCACCGTTGCCCTCAACACCGTCGCCGGATTGCTCTTCATGATTCCCTTGCTCTTCGTGCTTCCCGACATCGATGAGCTCGTCGCCCTCGCATCTGGCCAGCCTGTGCCCTCGATCCTCAAGTCTGCCGTCGGCTCTGCCGGAGGTGCCATCGGCCTACTCCTGCCGCTGATTGTTCTCGCGATCATCTGCGGTATCGGCTGCACAACCGCCTCGTCCCGGTGTGTCTGGGCTTTTGCACGCGACGGCGCCATCCCTGGCAGTCATCTGTGGAAGAAGATCGACCCGAAGCTGAACATCCCTTTCAACGCCATGATGCTGTCCATGGTTGTGCAGATCGCCCTGGGCCTCATCTACTTTGGCTCCGCCGCGGCGTTTAACGCGTTCTCAGGCGTGGGTGTCATCTGTCTGACCACATCGTATGCCATGCCCATCGCCGTCAGCTTGTTGGGCAAAAGAGAAGCTCTCAAGGGCGCAAGCTTCCATCTCGGGTCTCTGGGTGTATTTTGCAACTACGTCTCACTTGGTGCGTTCATCCCCTTCCCAGAAGATTTCTGACATGCGTGGTGATGTCTTTGCCAAACTCCCGGACCGAGCCTGTTAGGCTCGGCCAGAGGCCCCTCGCGCTGACTGTTTGTAATTAGCTTGGTCTTTGCTGGCCATTCCGCTGTTCTGCATGCCCACTGTGATACCTGTCACTGCATCCTCCATGAACTGTAAGTCCTATGAAGTTCCCAATCTGCTCTCGAACACGATGCTGATGTGCGCGTAATAGACGCTTCCGTGGTCTTCATTGCCTTCACTGGCATGTCCGTTGCATGGTATATTGCATGGGGACACAAGAACTATGCCGGACCTCCCGCATAGAAGATTGACTCGTGACTGTGCAGGCGTTTCGACAAGGTTTTGAATGTCTGTGATCATGTGGTAGCGTCGCATAGGCCATTCGCCGGTTTTACCATGCCCGGACCCAATTGCTGCAGTGCATCACCTAGCATAGACAGATAGACCAACAAAATGACTGTACCTCACTCCAGAACGCTGTCCAGAATGATCTCGTGGAGCATGTATGCTATTTTGGCTCGGCAGGACTCTTTCACGAATAAATCCACTCTTGCCAGACGTCTCTTGTCGGAAACTCCATGATCAGGTTCTTTTGGCCATTGAAAAGTACTGTTGTCATATTTGATGCTTTTTGAGTGCTCGCCATATCCTCCATGGCAATTTCCAGCTGCTCTGGACTTTGAAGGGGTCAAAGTTGGCCTTCTCGATGCGCTCCAAATAATCGCTCGCGGGGATCCCGTCAAGAAGAACGCCAAAGCCCCTCTTCACATCGGCCTGGGTGCTGTCCTCCTCACCTTCTGACTCATACGAATGATCTGATTCTTCCTGATGTTCGTAAGCATGACCGGGATCCTCACCCCGTTGGATGTTCTTTAACATCTCCCTGGCGGTAATCAGATGATCATTGGCGCGCGTGGCGACTTTGAACACAGCATCCTGCAAGCCTAGAGCCTCGGGCCCATGGCGGAAAACGTCTTCTTCCCGCAAACCAACTTCCGACATAATGTCTAGCGGTAGTAAGAGGGCCTGACTCCTGCTGTGCCCGGCCTGCATACCCCCTGGAGTCTGAACAGGTCTCGGTGGTGCAGCAAGCACGGCCACACCACGCAGAATAGCCACGATACCACATGCTTTACCGATGTGGCTTGCAAGATGATCCATGTGAACAGAGCGCATGGGCATAGCAGCCAGCGTCATGTACATCAAGGTGGCGTACGTGTTCTCGGCGTAATCCTCCAACGCAGTTAGGCTGGGGAAAGGCCTGTTATCCATGTACTTTTCACGTGTATTGATGAAGCGCAGCAGCCAGAACTTGATAGAGCTGGCGCTGCTGCTTGAACCAGTCTTGTCGGCTAGGTCGTTGATGGCCTTATGGAGGAGAATGGAGATGGGCTCTCGGGGTGGGTTTCCAGCAAAAGTCTTGTTGACGGTGTCTCTCCAGAACTGCATTCGGAACTGGCCTATTGTGGGATTCGAAACAGTCTCTGGCAGCCTCGCCAACTCGAGGTTCAATGTGCGCAAGGCATCGTAGGCATTCTGGGCGGATCGCGGAACGAATTGGCGAATGAGGTAGGCGTCGTAGTCACCTTGCCTGTGGTATATGGATTAGACAGAGACTCAGACACGTATTGGACGTATAAGTATTGAAGCAGCCGACCTTAATTGTTCGACACAATAATTTCGGGCCTTGTCGACATCGGCGTCGGTAACAATGCCTCTCTTGGGCGCAGCACTGATACGGGCAACCAGTGGCGCAATTGGGCTGCGTGGCCCATGCCTCAAGCCTCTGGAAAGGTACATCGGATGCTGAGGATCATACAGACATGTCCATCTCGCGGCTTGTATCCAAACTTGGAATGGACTGGCCTGAGCAGGAGTTGAGAAGGAAGTAGATATCGCAAAAGTCAGAGTGTCGTCATTCAAGGTGGACTTCAAAGAAAGCATTCCACCCCTGCACGACCCGCTTTTCTGACAAAACACTCCCTCCCATAGGCCAACCTTCATGACGCCAAAAGTCGCGGTTGCCCTTTCAGGCGCGTCTCCCAGCGACATCCCAATAAGTCGTTCAGGGCACTTATTCGACTACAAACCCTCACCAACATCATCACCACGAACACCGCCACCATCGCATGCCCGCCTACCACGTCCGTGCCTCCTCTGCGGAGACTCGTGCTGCAATGGATGCTCGTGCCAATGAAGAGCCTCCTGCAAAGAAGAGACGCTTCTTTGCCGACCCTGATGACGAGGCGGCGACCTTTTCAGGCGCATCCAGCCCGGCAGTAGTCCCAAGTGCTCATGCTGCAAAGGCCAAGCAGCAACGCTTTTTCCAGGACCAAGATTTCGACAACGAAGTCACACCAGAGTTTGCACGACATGTGGATTTTTCAAGGTCGTCTGTGACGCCTTTGAGGGACCTGGAATCAGATGACCAACCATCTTCGCCACAGGTTGAAGCTGGCTCATCCAGCAACGGCAACGCTTCTCTGGCCTTTGACCAGGACGTATTCGAGGCCTTTGTTGGGGAGAAAGTCAAATCTGACGTGCTCGAGGTTATCAGGGACCACTGTGGCGACAACATCGAAACCGCTGTCAACATGTACTACGATGGCACCTGGAGGAATTTGAAGAAGAAACCCAAAGCTCCTGTTGTCCAAGACTCCATCCTTTCAAAACCAAAGCCTCAACATTCGAAACCACCAGACCCCAATTCAAATGCATCCGGACTTCTCCAGTCTATGCCAGAGTCCCGCTATATCGGCGCTTTCGGGGTCGAGGGCTGGGCCACGAGGAGCGGCAGCAACCTGCTGAAACACGGCGATATCGTCAGAATCGAGAGGTCCAAGATCATACCTCCCAAGAAAGGCAAAGGTAGTCTTGCTGCTATGAAGAGGGTCGATGTCATCGTAAGGTTCACCGACACCCATGGCACCGAGCTTGGTCGCCTGGCCAAAGACACTGCCAATTGGGTGTCTTCTTTGATCGACCAGAAGGTCTGCAAGTTCGAGGGCACATGCGTATACGCGCCTGACAGGTTGAGGACAAATGATACCGTCTTCCTCCAGCTGCGATGTTCCTTACTCAAGTCCGTCTTTCAGAGGGGAAGCTTCAGCATGGCCGACAATCGGTCCACAGGACTCTTTGAGGAGAAGGAGACATCTGAAGAACGTGATCTGCGCTTGCGCCAAGTGGCCATGGTGCGACTCTTTCAGGAGATCAATTTGAATCCGTCCAAGATGAATGCTGCTGCCGCTAGACATCAGCGACAGGATTTGCTTGACGCTGCAGATTTGGCCGAGAAACGGGAGAAAGAAGCTCCGAAGAAGAAGGCCGACGCTTCCGGATCATCTACACCTTCAGAGGATGAAGATGGTGAAGAGTTGCAGCAGGACCAGCTTGATTCGCTGTACAGAAAGGCCCAGTCGTTTGACTTTGATACTCCTGAGGCTGAGCCACCAGACACCTGTAAGTACCTGCTTTCCGATTGCAAGTATTATCATGTGCCAAAACTCTCGACTCGAGCGATCCTTGTTGGATATCTCGACTCGGCAACCTTACACTCATTAGCGTGTAGACTGACAAGCTGTAGTTGCCATGACTCTTCGCCCTTATCAGAAACAAGCCCTTCATTGGATGTTGTCCAAAGAGAAGAACGAGAAAAACAAGCGTAGCGAGGTCTCCATGCATCCTCTGTGGGAGGAATACACCTGGCCGGTCAAAGACTTTGACGACAAGGATGTCCCACGGGTGGCTGATCAGCCCTGCTTTTACATGAACCCCTATTCTGGAGATCTCTCCTTGGAATTTCCTGCGCAGGAGCAGCACTGCCTCGGTGGGATCCTTGCCGATGAGATGGGTTTGGGCAAGACTATCCAGATGCTCAGTCTTATTCATAGCCATCGGTCAGAAGTGGCCGAGGCCGCCAGGCAATCAAGCACAAGAGTCTCGTCCGCCATCAACCTCCCTCGCCTTCCAGCGTCGACAGCAGGTGTAGTAACAGCACCACGCACCACGTTGGTTGTGGCTCCAATGTCGCTCCTTGCACAGTGGCAAAGCGAGGCTGAGAATGCCTCGGAAGAGGGCACATTGAAGTCAATGGTGTACTATGGTAGTGACAAGGTCGCCGATCTTCGAACCCTCTGCTGCGAAGCGAATGCTGCCACTGCCCCGGATGTCATTGTCACCAGCTACGGTATCGTCCTTTCTGAATTCACGCAGATAGCAGCCAAGGGTGGCCGCATGGATGGCCACCATGGTCTGTTTTCTCTCAACTTCTTCCGGATCATTCTAGATGAGGCACACAGTATCAAGAACCGACAGTCGAAGACTGCGAAAGCCTGCTACGAACTTTCCGCTGACCACAGATGGGTGCTCACCGGTACGCCTATCGTCAACAAGTTAGAGGACCTCTTTAGCCTTGTTCGATTCCTCAAAGTGGAGCCTTGGAACAACTTCTCATTCTGGCGCACGTTTATCACGGTTCCGTTTGAGTCTGGCAATTTTGTGAAGGCCTTGGACGTTGTCCAGACCGTGTTGGAGCCCCTGGTTATGCGGGTAGGTACCTCTCCTATGGACTGCAGCAGGGCTTCCTATGCCTGGGACAATCCCTCAAGACCCTTCCAGTTCGCCCTCTGCATCACGCTGACAATTGTCTATAGCGTACGAAGGACATGCGCTTACCTAACGGCGACCCATTGGTGGCTCTTCCGCCGAAGCACATGCAGGTCGTTGATGTCGAGCTTTCCGAGACTGAACGTCAGATCTATGATTACATTTTTACCAGGGCCAAGAAGACTTTTCAAGACAATGTTACTAAAGGCACAGTGATGAAAGCGTATACCACCATCTTCGCCCAGCTTCTACGCCTGCGCCAGAGCTGTTGTCATCCCTCGCTTGTTCGAAACCAGGAGGTCTTGGCAGATGAAGAGGAAGCTGGTGCTAGCGAGGACGCAGTCACCGGCCTTGCCGACGACATGGATTTGAGCGCTTTGATGGAACGTTTTACCGCCGATACGGACGACGAGAAAGACGCGAATGCATTCGGCGCCCATGTCTTACAACAGATCCGAGACGAGGCTGGTGGCGAGTGCCCCATCTGTTGTGAAGATCCCCCAATGCTTGAGCAGACTGTCACTGGTTGTTGGCATTCAGCTTGCAAGAAGTGCCTTCTTGACTACATTAAACACCAGACCGATCGACACGAGATTCCAAAGTGCTTCAACTGTCGTGAACCCATCGACTCGCGAAATCTCTTTGAGGTAGTCAGACATGATGACGACCCAGAGCTGAACGATGGACAAATCACACCACGCATTAGCCTCCAGAGGGTGGGAGTCAATACTTCTTCTGCCAAGGTAGTGTCTCTGATGAAACATCTACGGGCTCTTCGCAAAGACAACCCACAAATGAAGTCGGTGGTTTTCTCTCAGTTCACTTCATTCATGACCTTGATCGAACCCGCGCTGGCCAAGGCCAACATGCACTTCCTCCGTCTTGATGGATCTATGGCGCAGAAGAACCGTGCCGCTGTGCTCAATGAATTCCGAGACGCCAAGAAATTCACAATATTGCTGATTTCGTTGAAGGCCGGTGGCGTGGGACTCAACTTGACGTCGGCCAAGCGAGTGTACATGATGGATCCGTGGTGGAGCTTTGCGATCGAAGCACAGGCGATCGACCGCGTGCATCGCATGGGACAAGAAGAGGAGGTGTTTGTTTACCGCTTCATCGTAAAGGACAGCGTTGAAGAGAGGATGTTGAAGGTTCAAGAGAGGAAGAAGTTTATGTAAGTTTGGCCTTTGGACTCGGTTGACTTTCTACTGTTTCCGTTTTCTTCTACTCACGTTGCTGACAATGTTATAGTGCCACATCTCTAGGCATGATGAGTGATGAAGAGAAGAAGATGCAGCGAATTGAAGACATCAAAGAGCTTTTGAGCTAAGTCACGACACGACTTTGGAAGGGCCATGTTTCGGAAGGTGTTCTAGCTCAACATCTATTTATTGCTCCAATTCACGGGAGCCCTGAGCTTTGCGGAAGCCCTATAGCAGGCCGGTAAACAACAATCAAGTCTATATCCACTTCAGTGCTTGTAGGGCCACCAATGACGGCGCAGCGGCATGCACCGATGAACGATGTTGAAGATCGGATTCGCTCCGCTTATCAATGTGCCGGCAGGACGTGTCAATTTCTGTGCCAGCATGATTCAAGCCAACATGCCCGGGTTATTGCCGAGATCGCAACCTGCACCGCGATGATGGTAAAACATGTTCATGCATCTTTCATTCGCCGGTCCTGATTCTGGCGTTGCAAAGAAAGGGGTCGTTGCGGTGCGGTGTGGGTGTCGATTGCAGAATTTGACCGCTGCTTTGTTGCCCGGATGGCCCGACAAGTGGTAGCTCGGTGGCCAAACACGTTGGTAGCTCCGCTTCGGAGCCTAGAATACCGGACAGGCTTGATACACACTCCACCGAAGTCTGGCGTTTCCGCAGAATTCTTCGCTTGTGATACAACATGATATTTACCTAAGTTTTATCTGGATCTTTTTCCAGCATGGCTGTCAAGGACGTAGACTCGAGGCGGCCGTCGTCAGATGGAAAAGGTATGGCGCAACACACTCCGGATCTGGGACCTTGGACTTTGACCGCGTGCTGATATGATAAAACTTAGACAATATGGTCAACTCACTGGACCAACCGACCAAGACGCCAATGGCCACTCCAGAAGACTCAGAGAAGGAGGCTGAGGGCGAAGAGCTAACACCAAGTCCCTATGACCGATTTCCATCGCACCGGAAGTGGTTTATGGTTGCTGTGATGGCCTGGTGTGGTCTCTTGTCGCCTATTTCATCGACGACAGTCCTGAGCGCGATACCCGAGGTTGCTGCAGAGTTTCATACCACAGGATCGATGATCAGTCTGAGTAACGCTGTTTACTTGGTCTTTATGTCCATAAGTACTTGTATATGGGGACCACTTTGTCAGGTTCTCGGACGGAGGAGGGTATGTTCGCTCCCGTTGAGCAGACCAATTTGTTTTTTTGGTCTACCCTATGGCCCAAGACATTAATTGCTAACATTTTGCCTCAGTCATGCATCACAACAGGCACCATATTTCTACTCTGTTCCATAGCCACTGCCTTGGCCCCAAACATCGCCGCCTTCTTCATTTTCCGGATGATCACCGCCATCTCAGCCACGGCCTTCCTTGTCATTGGGCCGGCTGTCATCGGTGACCTCTTCCATCCTACCGAGCGAGCCACAGCGCTTTCCTGGTTCTACACAGGCGCTCTCGTCGGCCCTTGCTTCGGACCGCTCATTGGCGGCATCATCGTCACATTAACCTCCTGGCGCGCCATCTTCTGGCTGCAAACAGCCCTCGCGGGCGTCGGCATCATCGGGCCTTTCTTCCTGCTTCCCGAGACCATGATCGTCGACAAGAACAACAAGAAAGTGATCCTCGCCAACCTCCCAACTCTTTCGGAGAAGGCCAGATATCTCGCCACATCCATCAGCCCTATCCGTCCGATATCCCTCCTCTTCAAATCCAACAACCTCATGTTCGTAGCCCTCGCGTCAGGCTCCCTTGTCTGGAACCAATACTCGCTCCTCACGCCCATCCGCTACGTCCTCAACCCACGCTTCCATCTCTCCACCCCGCTCCAGTCCGGCCTCTTCTACCTCGCCCCGGGCATCGGCTACATCCTCGGCACACTACTGGGCGGCCGCTGGGCCGACTACACGGTCAAGCGGTGGATCTTGCGGCGCGCCGGCGGCGAACGAATCGCCGAGGACCGGCTGCGCAGCTGCGTGGGGTTTCTGGGCGGTGTCTTGCCTGCCAGCATGCTGATATACGGATGGTCCGTCGACAAGGCCGTGGGCGGGATCGCGCTGCCCGTGGTCTTTATGTTTCTCCAGGGGGTGGCGCAGAGTTTCTGTTTCCCCAGTCTGAATAGTTACCTGCTTGATGTAGCGCAGGCGAGGGGCAAGAGTGCGGAGGCGGTCGCGGGAAATTTCATGGTGCGGTATAGTTTTGGGGCGGTGGGCTCGGCGGTGGTGCTGCCTGCGGTAGAGAGCATTGGGGTGGGATGGTTTAGTACGGTCTCGGCTGCGTTGATGATGATAGGGGGTGCGGGAATATGTGTGGTCATTCGGTATGGTAAGCGTTGGCGGGAGGAGGTGGAGGGACGGAGGGTGGCTAGGCTTGAGGCTTCTGCTTCGTAATTTACGATATTATCGACTTCTACTGCCAAGATCTCTGGAAGACTACAAAACCTTTCAAAATATTCACACATCACAGGCTCTTGGGGATTTTTCCTCGAGGCTACTTCAGCGCTCATACACATATTCTGTACCATTTGGGAGTCACACATGATCCCACACAGTACAGTCCACTAGTAGCCGTCAGTGTGCCCGAACTCGACTCATGGTGGAGGCGAGAAAGTCTTTTTCAAGAATCCTGCACCCATTAAACGACACAAAATGGCATCATAGTCTTTCGGTGTAAGTCAGTGTTGTGGCAAATGCGCTGCTCTGGGGCCCACAAGTTTACTTCTTCCGCCATCCGACCCTCTGCCGCCCGGGCCGGAGCCGGCTTTTCCATGATGTGTTGGAGCCACAAAACGATCCATACGTTTATGTACGTCTTTCCAACCCCCTAGGACGGAAAATACGACTCTTTCCGTTCTTGTTCTCACTGGGGAATTATTTCCACGTTTCTAGGTTGCATTTCCTAACAAGCGCCGCCTGCGATGAATACACCCATGTCCGCCACGTCGACACTGGCAGGAGACCAGACGCCTCGCCCAAATCTCAGCCAAAATAGCGTGATTCTGCAGGATGCACCGGTCGGCGTTGACCTAGAGGGAGCTAAAGACCCACCACAACAACCATCGCTATGTCCAGCTGAGAAGCCGTACGGACCTGGTGGCATCGTCGACAATGGTCGTCGATTGGGACGGCCCGGACGATCCCGAGTGCCCACGAAATTGGCCGACCTCGAAAAAGTTGCCCTTTGTCGTCGTCACTTCTAGCATGATTGTATGTGTCTCGTTTGGCTCGAGTGTGTTTGCACCCTCCGAGGCGGTCTTTGCCGAGGCGTACAACGTGCCCACCATCGTGGGACAGCTGGGCGTGGCGCTGTGGATCTTTGGCTTCTTTGCCGGACCAACGTTCTTCGGACCTGTGTCCGAACTGTTTGGACACTTGGTGCCCATGACCATTGCGATGATTGGGTTGGCGATCTTCCAGATCCCCATTGCGGTCGGCACGAACGTCGAGACGGTCTTGGTCTCCCGCTTCATCTCGGGGGTCTTTGGCAGCGGTGTGATGGCGGTGGTTTCGGGGACCTATTTTGAACTATATGAGCCCATCCCTCGAGGCGTTGCGTTGGCCTCGTCGGCTGTGGGCATCAATCTAGGCTCGACCTTTGCGCCCATTGTGGGCGCCTATGTCACCTACAATGGCCACTTTTGGCAGTGGGGCGCGTGGGTGACATTGATTCTGGACGCAGTCTTGCTGCTACTCGCCGTCTTCTTTGTCAGAGAGACGTCCAGCCGCAAGATCTTGCGGCAGAAGGCCAAAAGGCTTCGGTTTGAGACCAAGAACTGGGCATTGCATGCCAAATCCGAAGAGACGCCCGTCGAGTTCCATGATATTGTCCAGCGGTACCTTACGAAGCCGGTTCGCATTATTGTCCGAGAGCCTATTTTGATTGTGCTGACGGCGTACCTGACGCTCGTCTATGGCATTCTCTACTTGTCATTCCAGGCGTTCCCAAAAGCATACCAGCAGCGAGGATGGTCGATCCCCGCTAGCGAGCTGCCTTTCATTGCGGTTTCGCTAGGGATCTTGTCTTCGTTCTTGACCTGTGCGTTGTTCACAATGACTTGGTATAAACGCAAAGTTGTGGCGCACAACGGCCAGACACCACCTGTCCCTGAGTGGCGCATCCCGCCCATGGCGCTGGGGGCTGTGATCCTGCCGCCGTCGTTGCTGTGGTTTGCGTGGTCTGGCAGCGTACATTGGATGTCTCAGGTGATGGCTAGCTACTTCATTGGCTATGGCGTGCAGCTGATCTTCATCACGGGCATCATTTATCTCGTCGATGTGTACCAGCAGCATACCAATTCTGCCATGGCGATCCATATCATTGTTCGCAGTTTCATCTCCGCCTCGTTCCCACTTTGGTCAAACATCATGTACGATCATCTGGGTATCCCATGGGGCACTTCTGTGCTGGCTTTTGTGTGCATTGTGATGTGCATAGCCCCGGTTGTGTTCTGGTGTTTTGGCGCAAAGATTAGATCGTGGAGTACATTTTCGGTTGGAAGCGCTATTTAATTTGAGATAACAAGCCTTCCCCATCGACATATGCGATATTTAATATGTAAGTAACTCGATCAGAAATTGATTATTATGGGACATGTTTAGATGTACTCACTAGAGTAAATACTTCCAAGATCCAACCTTCACATTATCAGCTTGCCCACTTCAAGCCGTTGTCTCTCTATAATTCCTCTACCTCGAGCTTCAAACTCTTTTCTATGCCACACTCCACAATCATTTTCATCTTGGAACCTTTCGATAATATTATACGCGCTTTCTATCATCATCATTATCTTTAAAGAAGCTTTGCTTGACACTCGGTTCTTGGGCTATATGTATACAATTCATCGAGCTTGGCTGTGCCAATAATCCTGTGGCCCATCGAAAACATCCTGTGGACGGTCTTCTCGCCAAATCCTTTACCAGTCGACAAAATAATCGATCCCATCAGTCAATCCTACCGCGCCAAGAGATGCATGATCGCTCCATGGATACTCTTTCATCTCAACGTCTCTCAAATTCGAATTCCCTTTCAATCGATGGTATAAGTCAATAGTATTCTTCCCCACGCCAAAGGATGCACAGAATTTCGCCCGGGCCTGATATGCCTCCTCCGTCTCCGTGCGGCGTTTCACGGGACGTGCTTCCAAAGCACCATATGCGAGTCTCAAGGCTGGCTTGGTCTGCGCTCCACTCTTTTCTTCTTCTTCGTTCCACTGGGAGATTAACGCGCTGTTCCAATTACCAGCACCTGCACTCACAGCGAGGTAAGTGTCAAAAAGTCCTGGCCGACGAAGCAGAGCGTATACCACGAATTGAGCCCCCAAGGAATGGCCGTACAGCGCGTCACGAGTGAAGCTGACGTTGGGGAATTGCGAGCGGACAAAGGGACGCAGGGTTCCTTCGATGAAGTCCAACAGGAGATCAGCTCCACCTGCCTCAGCGGTCGGCTGCGTGGAAGGAAGATCTTGTCCAGGTATCGAAGCCAGGAAGTCGATTCTGCGCTGTTGGGAATATACTGCATTGTTGATGGGATAGCCGATGCTGATGATGATGCCATCGGGTTGACTAGGTTCGACAAAGGCTCGACGTCTCCATGCTTCCGTGGCGGTCATACCTAGTGCATTGCCGTCGAGGATATACCTGTGCCTGCGTATCAGTCTCTACTAATGTGCCCTACATTGCCGCTTCGGGGAGTGATTGGTAATTACATAGAAAGTGACTTTCCGCTGGCCCTCTCTGGAGACGTCCAATTGAGGGGCCATGATACCGAAATCTGATAAATCAGACCATGCGTGTTGGTGACATGCCAAATGTTGGTATTCGGCAGTACGGTCTCTGGTAATGCGAGAGCAATGAGGTCGAATGACCATGTAGTCTTTGCTATAGACATTGTCTACGCATTTGAGCATTTGAAGCTAGGGAACACCGGATAATAAAACGAACTGGGGAAAATATTGGAAATCCCAGGAGCATGCGTTGCGAGGTCACAAATGGCCCCTCCCCACCAACATTTATGCTCGAGGAGAATAACCTTTGGCAGGCTTACACCCTTGTCATGTGGTGTGATATCGGCCGTGTATACCGACTGGCCTTTCCGTCTCTTGGCCCCTGTATCTATTGCTCTACCCTTCTACCCAACAGTCACGTATTTCCAAATCCTCATTTGGTTTGGAGACGTCTTCGGACAGAACGGAGTTGACCTAGTGACCGAAATGTCCGTACAGATGCGGTTTGCCCAAGATGTCTACATTGCTACATTTTGCTCTCACCCATTGCTCGATGCTGAGAATGTTCATGGATGATCGGCGTTATATTATGCCGAGTGAAGTCAAACCGTCCACGATGCTCACCGGATGAATTAGTCAGGGTTGGTATCTGACTCCTTTCGCGTTCATAGGTCGAATATGGCTAATGAACCATTCGTGACCTAGGCAAGCATTCCTGTCGTGTGTTTAATCAGAAATTGATTTGAAAAATTGATAGTAACATGCTTAGGTGTGTGTATGCCTTGTTTCCAATGAAAATTACATCCCAAACGCCGGTTTCCCCGTCCCTTGACCAGCCACAGATTTCTACGAAGCCACGGCCTGCTGGATCTCCCGAACCTCCACCTTCTCAGCAGCCTTCTTCTCCGCCTCCGTCCCAAACTCCTCCCTTCCACTCTCAAAGATCTTCTCAAACTCATACTCGCCCCAGCGAATCTCCGGCGCAAGTCCGGCAAACTTCCACACGCCATCCACCTTTCGATACCAGTGCTTGTTGTAGCTGTGTGCGTGGCCCTTGACGCGCACCTCCTTGAGGCTCTCGTCCGTGTAAATCTGGTGCGGCACGCGCAGCTGGTGGTGGCCAATCACCTCCGTGTCCGAGACTTTTTCCCACCGCGAGCCGCCGATAAAGTGTTGCGTGCGTAGGAGCTTGTTGCCGAGGACCGCGGGGTCGCTGATCATGGCGAGGAAGTCTGCGGCGGGCATGGCCTCCCAGATCTTGTTGAGAAAGGAGCGGTAGTCAATCTGTGCTCGAGGAAACGCGGGGGGTTTTGTTAGCGGGGTTGGTCCCAATGTCCGATCTCTCTCTCTCTCTCTCTTGGGTGGGGGAACTTTGTGTGTC